>JADRCH010000035.1:5652617-5701261 GCA_019843965.1 Rhynchomys soricoides | reverse complement strand
TGGAGTGTGCTCCTCCAGGGATGAGGAAAGACAGCGTGGAGTGTGCTCCTCCAGGGATGAGGAAATTGTGGGGCTCATTAACAGTATAAGAGTTCTGTTGAAATGTTTGGTGACAATATTATCCAAATTGCTCACTTATAATGTACAGTAAAAAGTATTAACCCCGGATCCTCACTTTCTGTAAGTACAGCTTTTGCAGTAGCTCTTACGTAGTACGTGGGATCCATCTGTCCTCTGTCGCTGAAGAGACATGTAGCACACTTGAGCTTACCACCGTCCTTCCATCCTCTGGTCTTGGTGTTTGAGTTTGTTACTTAAAAGTTAGTTGAGGTCTCGATTCTCTAATGAGAAGCAGGAATAGATTCTGGCCACACTCAGAGGAAATCACAATCCCAGTTAGAATGGTTCCTCTCAGTCTTGGATGACACAGCTTCATGGAGGAGAGAGAGCTCAGCCAGGAGGGGAGGTGCCCAGCGGACTCAGCTTTGAGTTCTTGAAGAAGCTGCTATGGGAGACATCTAAATCAGCAAGCACTGAATTCCAGGTTACCTCAGAAGTCATTCAGCCACTAGTCTAAGGACTGAAAGGTTTTGAGAGCTAGACCGGTGCTATGAAGCTCAACAGAGAGTAACAAATTCCCCTTCTTCTTCTCAGGGGGACATTGTGTCCTGCGCTGGCACATACATCCACGTGTGGAGCATCAACGGCAACCCCATCGTGAGCGTGAACACATTCACAGGCAGGAGCCAGCAGATCGTCTGCTGCTGTGTGTCCGAGATGAATGAATGGGACACACAGAATGTCATCGTGACAGGACACTCCGATGGAGTGGTCCGGGTAAGTGACCTCAGAGAGAAAGCTACACACTACCCACACGCATATACACATATACACATATACACACAGAAGACGTGTCTTGAGGCCTTCCATCCACTCTCAGGCTGCTCCCCTGAAACATAATGCAACATACCATTTTGGCTGCTTTCTGTGTGGTGGGCATCTCAGAAGAGACGATGCATGCACTACATCTACGATGCATACGACTACAGAGGGACCTCTGTAGTCCCTCAAATGGTTGGGTTTCTCTCAGGACATTTTCTTTTTGTAGCTATATATTTTTTTCCCCTTTTGGGTCTATTTCCCTTAACTGTGCCCTTTGTCAAAGCTGGGTGACTAATTATCACCCTCCTTAATTACAGGCCCAAGCTTAGAGACAATGAAGCTGACTCCACTCCCAAGTCATATGCTGTGGCTCAGCCTGCAGCCCTGCAGGGACACACCCCTGCCTGCATTCTTGAGGGAACAGTTCCCCCACTGCTAAATGTTTGAGACACTACCTAAATTGCCACAGACAAATATGCTTGAAGGTGGAAGTTTGTATTCATCACACTTGAAGAGGTTTTTGTAGGAAACGGAAGTCTACCTATGTAGTTGTCTATCTTAGTTACTGTTCTATTTTCTGTGGAGATGCCATGACCAAGGCAACCTATAGAAGAAAGCATTTAATTGGAGGCTTATGGTTTCAGAACGTGAGTCCATGACCATCATGGTGGGGAGCTTGTCAGCAGGCAGGCAGAACACAAGAGCAGTAGCTAAGAGCTTACATCTTATCCTCAAATTGAAGTCAGAGAACAAAGAGCAAAGGGGGTTAGGGAGAAAGAGGGAGGGAGAGCAAGCCTAGGTCATGAAGCACGTGAAACCTCAAAGCTCACCCTGTCCCTTAGTGGCCCGCCTCTGCCAACAAGGCCACACCTCCTGATCCTTCCTGAGCAGTCCACCAACTGAGAACCAAACACACTCAGCCCACCACACTGATCATGACTTTAAACGTTCTTGGGGCCAGGGTTCCCTTGGTGAGGGACAGCTACCATGTGAGGTGGCCGGCCTCACGGGTTCAGAAAACTCAATTTAGAGGTGGTCACTGGACTCACCCACCTAACCCTCAGAGCACACCTTCATGAGCTACCATGTTCAGTATATCCAGTCTGTTTGCTGAGTGGTGTTATGTCCACATTGTTTCCACACAGTTCTGGAGAATGGAATTCCTGCAGGTTCCTGAAACACCAGCCCCTGAGCCTGTTGAAGACCTGGAGATGCAGGAAGGCTGTCCAGAAGCACAGATAGGTACTTGACAAGTACACAGTCATTTCATGTATTTAGGTCACTTTAGAAAAACTCACACTTAAGCAGGCAAGGCTGGGTGCTACACAAACAGCACTGCCTGCTGCCGCCGCTATGTGGGCACATGTGCCAGCTTTGCTCTAGTTCATCAGGGCCCTCCGAGTGGTACAGACACAGTTGGTGTCTACACTGCAAGCTAAATACAGGAGTAGTTTCCCCACAGTTCAAGGGCTCTCGTCTCAGTTCTTGGGAGCACGGGGTTGGGTAAGTTAGGCAGGTCCTCACCTCAGTTCTACAGCTCCTGTGCCTAGCTCGTGGGATGCACTGTGGATGGAGACAGGAGACTGCCAGGCTCTTAAATTGCTTACAGGCCAAACATCAGTACTCACTCCACCTGAGCCTGCTCATACTGGGCATTAATTCCAACTGAAGACCGTTGTCTGTTATTTCTGAAGCACTTTAAATTTTCTGGTAAAACAGAGCCAGATGATTTCTCTACAAAATGACTGGGGACAGCATCATAGAGCCAGCAGCATCCTGCCCTGTGCTGCTGTCCCTCCCTGGCCTAGCCCGAGTGACTTGCTGGAAAGTATCAGTTTCCAGTTTGATGAATGACTTTGGTGACATAAGGAGCTCCTGTGTAGAAGGGCACAATTTCTCTTGGTAAACTCAGAGTACATGCTTTCTGTGCCGGAAAAGGAAACCCATACATGGCACATTTTAATTCTTGCATCATATTGAAGATGTAAATCCCCACAGGCTCAATTGTAGCTTCAAAGGAGATTATCTGAAGTGTTGGCAGGAAGAACAAACTTCAGAAATCTTGAGTCAGTAACTATTGGAGGTCGCCTGTTTTATCCAAGGCATTAGATGATGGGGTCCTCTGAAGAGGGAGGAGGTGCTTTGAATAGAAGGAACTGGATAAGATTTTAGACTGTGAGGTGTCGTCAACAACAGTAACATCAGTGCACACAGGCTTTGGGAAGACAAGTTCAAGTAGAGTCAATGCTTGGAGTTTGTGGACCTACTGTGTGGGGGAGAACCTGAGGAGCCCCTCAATGGCCCCCACACCTGTGTGTGTGTGTGTGTGTTTGGCTTGAGTGAATGGGTGCTGTCTGGAAGTGCTGAGATGCCCTCGGTGAGAGATTAGTGGATGAGATCCGTACAGAGACCTCTGGGAGGGACATGGCTAAGTCTCTGGGTGTCTCATTAACTTGGGGATGGCTTGGGACTGCATGGCCACACCTCTACCTGTGATGGGTCTTGGGGGCATGACTCTTTTTTTACATGACCAAATGTCACAGACCTATGGAGAGATGTAGCCACGTGTTAGAAGCTGTATTCTAGGAGCTTGGGCAAACATCTGCCATTTCTTATAGGCTGAAGACATCCTATTGGGCCTGCAGTGTTCAAACCTTAGCTCTACCAGAAAACAGACTGCCAGTCACGGCAAGGGAACATTTGGTTTGGATTTTACTATGAAGGATCAAATGCCATGCTAAGGTTGTAGCTGGTTGTGGTTGGTCTGTGACACAGAATTCTAAGGAAGAACCTATGTGTTCTTACGGTGTATAATCTTACTACATATACTTGTGATTGTGCCTCCCATCTAATAGACAAAAAGCGCAGGGACCAGCGTAACCCTAGCTGATGAGTCTGCTATCTCTCGTTTTCCCAATGCTTTACCCAGGGCAGCAAGCCCAAGATGAAGACAGCAGTGATTCTGAAGCAGAAGAGCCCAGTGTCAGCCAGGATCCTAAGGACACACCCAGCCAGCCCAGCAGCACCAGCCACAGGCCCCGGGCAGCCTCCTGCAGAGCCACTGCCACATGGTGTACTGACAGCGGCTCCGATGACTCCAGGCGCTGGTCGGACCAGCTCAGTCTTGATGAGAAAGATGGCTTCATATTTGTGAACTATTCTGAGGGCCAGACCAGAGCACATCTGCAGGGCTCCCTCGCCCACTCCCACCCCAACCCCATCGAAGCACGAAATTACAGCAGATTGAAACCCGGTAAGTTGAGGTCTGGTGTCTTCCTCCCTGCCCGTGAGCGCTGGGACAGGTTGTGTGTGGGGTCCAGCTCCCTTGATCTATCCTTGGTCTATCCTTGATCAACTCTGTGCCTGAGCCAAAAACAGAGGCCTCCTACAGTTCTCCGATAGACCAAGCATGTTATAAAAAAGAAACCGCCGTCCAAAGTCTTCCTGGGTTCATGTAACTCCCTAGGTTTAGTTTGTCTGTGTCTTACATTTCTTCATTTCAGGGTACCGGTGGGAGCGGCAGCTGGTGTTCAGGAGCAAACTGACTATGCACACAGCCTTTGATCGAAAAGACAACACACACCCAGCTGAGGTCACCGCATTGGGTGTCTCCAAGTAAGAGCCGGGCTTTTGACAGCCCATCTCCCTTTCTGGGTCGCTTGCCATGGCTAGAGAACCCACATTTTAACCCAGTCCTTGAGGCATATGCTATCATAGTTGGTCTGGAGCTTCTGGTCTGAAACTTGACACTGTGTAGATTTTAATTCTCAACAAATAAATCAACATGTTTTCTGTGAGCTTCACACAGTGTTGAGCCAAAGGAAATTGAGATGGAAAAATAAATTCAGGTTCAGTTTTAATTTTTTCTCCTTTAACTTCCTTTGAGGGAATCAGGGCTCCCTCTGAACACCCTCCCCTGACCCTGAGCCCTGGACCAGAGGCCTTCTCATGTTTTTCACAGGGATCACAGCAGGATCCTCGTGGGTGACAGTCGAGGCCGAGTGTTCAGCTGGTCTGTGAGTGACCAGCCTGGCCGTTCTGCAGCTGACCACTGGGTGAAGGACGAAGGTGGCGACAGCTGTTCAGGGTGCTCCGTACGCTTCTCCCTTACAGAGAGAAGGCACCATTGCAGGAACTGCGGGCAGCTCTTCTGTCAGAAGTGAGTTTCCTGGGTGTGCTGCACCCTGCATGAGTGCTGGTTTGCATAGCTGGTGTCCTCTGTGGGATGGAGGTTTATGTAAACCCACTGTCACTTCTGCTCTTTCCTTTTCTGCAATCATGAGCTATCTCTCTCTCAGAGAGTACAGAAAACAATCGTCAGCAATAGCTGTCAGCCCGACTTTAACACACATGTGCATTCCACCAGGACTGTTCTGGAGGCACACAGGATATATGTGTGTGTCCTCCCTGCACACAGACCTTCCGTCCCTCCCCGCCTTCCCTGATGGCACCTTACTGTCCATTAGTCTGTACACCCCTCAATGTTTGTGACTCTGCACACAGGGTTTCTCAGCTTTACACTGTGCACTGTTTGTACTTTTCTGTAAAGTTTTATTCCCATTTTTTTTTAAATCCATTCACAAATAACAATCATAGTATATTCACTTTAGCTGTGTGCTGGGACTGTGTAGGAATGTTATGTCCCTTACACTGAGCTCCTAATGACTTTTGGTGTCTTCTTTCCATTTTACAAATAATATAAGGCTACAGTATGTTCTGATCTAAGTGCCGGATTTCCTCTCCTGGAGACGGACTAGAACATTCCACAGGACACAGACTTAACTCCGGATCCTAACCATGTCTTTTAAATGACTCTTAGAACAGTTGAGGACTAGAACCTTCCAAATTCTTAGTCCTTCATGGTACTGCCGAGCCGTTTCCATTTTGCCAATATAAAGGCTAAGGAAATGTGCCCCGGTGGCTTGGCCTCAATGCTAGGGATACTGGGAATCTTTTCAGAGGCTGTTGGGAAACGCCCCACTTTCCCGGTAGGTTTGTCTCTTGCCTTCTTTCCTCCCTCTTTGCTGTCTCTCTCCTTGAGTTCCCTCTGTACCTTGGACTCTGATTCCTTCAGTGTGTCGTGCACATATTTCCTGCAAGACTCTGGCTTGTGTTTAATTTTGCATTTGTGCTGTTGAGTGCAGAGGTTCCAGTTTTGGTGTGGTTGCACTTACTATATGTGTGTGTGTGTGTGTGTGTGTATTAGGAATTTGGTGTTTTAAGTTGGGTCATACAGGAAACTTTTGAAGTTTGCAAGTTTTACATTTTAATCTATTTGGGGTCTGCATTGGGTTATAAGTCAGGAGTCTATCTTGGCCCAGAATGAACATGAGCATGCCACACCCTGATTACACACACAGAAGAGAGCCACATTCTGACACACCCATAGTGCATCTGTCTAAATGCTTCACAGAAAACTCCTGCCTAATCATTTTCTAAGACTAAAAGATAGTTCAGGACAGCTTGCCTTGAGAGCTGCTGCAAGGACCAAATGATGTCAAGTGTGGGGACAAAGGATAGCCAGAGAGGGGGCTAAGGGGTTGTAATTACTATTTATTTATTCCGGGAAGTGGATTGCAAGATGAATTAGCAGGAAGATCCCTGCCAGCCTTTCTGATTGTGACTTGTGTGAGGTTGGGCAGGATGTCCCTGTCACCACGTGGCAGTGTGCTCTGACCCTGTAGTTACAGATGGAGCACACAGTGTGATGCTCAGCACTGCCACATAGCTGCTCCTGGGAATGCTTTCCAAATATTGAGAATAGGTAATTCCTTGAGTTATCCATTGCTCTCATATGTGCAGTGAAGGTTGTTGGGAGCCTTGACTGCTCAGTGATGGCCGGTGCCAAACCAGGCCCAGAGGAAAGCTATGCAGAAGGTAGAGCCTGCCACAGCCCTCCTGCCCGCTGCTGCTGAGAACCACCCCACTCCTGAGCGTTTGCACAGAATCTGTCATAGCCAGCCCCACTGACCCTCTCAAGCACTCGGTTGCCCACAAGCCAACTGGATGGAGGCAGCCCCTCAGTTGGGACTTTTCCAAGGTGACTTTTGGGTCAGGTTGATAATGAGAGCCAGTGCAGCGCCATGAGACGTACAGATGTCTGTATAAATACACAAAGAGAGTGAAAGTCCAACGTAAGGCGACACTGCCCCCACAGCGTAGCTCTGAGGTACCTGGAGCAGACATCCCGGGGAGTCCACATGTGTACATGAATGAAGTGGAGGACAGTAACGAGTCAGAAGGCCTCTCTTGTGCACAAACTAGAATTAATGTTGCTGAGATGTCTGTGCTACCCTAAGTAAGCTACAGAGGCATTGTGGTCCCCTTCAAAATACCAGTGGCATTCTTCATAGAACTTGGCCAAATAATCCTAAAATTAATATGGAAGCAAAGAAGGCAAAAGCGACAGCAGCCACAGCAGCATGGCACCAGGATGAGAGCAGTAGACAGGCCAGCGGGCAGTGTTCAGATGCACAGGTAAGCCTGCGCATGCACTGTAGCTAGCTGACAAGTTGTTCAAAACACACCGAAGACAACTGGGCCTTTTCAACACTGGGTTTGGAAACCCAGGTAACCACATATGGAGATTAACACTTGACCCCTATTACCCTGTGAGGAAGTCAGCTCAAACGGATCGAAGACCTCGGAACAGGACCAGAAGCTCTGAATGCACCAAAGGGAAACATAGGAGGCATACATTAAGATATTGGCCTAGACCTGGCAATGGTGGTGCACTCCTTTGTTCCCAGCACTTGGGAGGCAGATGCAGGGGGATCTCTGAGTTCAAGGACAGTCAGGGCTACACAGAGAAACCTTTTCTTTAAAAAAAAAAAAAAAAAAAATTTAGGCAGTTTTCTAGATCATATTCCAAAGCACAAAAAGCAAAACACGACACCTTGGATCTCATCAGACTATAAGGTTCTGCTCCGAAAAGGGCATCTCTATA
This sequence comes from Rhynchomys soricoides, assembly GCA_019843965.1. Classification (NCBI taxonomy): domain Eukaryota; kingdom Metazoa; phylum Chordata; class Mammalia; order Rodentia; family Muridae; genus Rhynchomys; species Rhynchomys soricoides. The sequence goes on along the minus strand of JADRCH010000035.1, from coordinate 5,693,433 downwards.
ACATCATCTGATGTTAATGCAGCATCATGGGTCAGCAGCATGAGCACCAACCAGCCTGGCCTTGGGCACTGCTCCTGCAAGGTGCCCTCTGCCAGCAGACTTGCCCACTCACTCTCCAGTCCAGCCTCACAGCACTCGTGTGTGCCTCAGCCAGTGGCAGCCCACGGAGACGACCCACAACTAACTAATGTTCCCTCTCCTTTAGGTGCAGTCGGTTTCAATCAGAAATCAAGCGCCTGAAAATCTCGTCCCCAGTGCGCGTCTGTCAGAACTGTTACTATAGCTTACAGCACGAGAGGGGGACAGACGATGGGCCTCGGAACTGCTGAGATGGAGGGACTGGCGAGAGACCTCAGCCTAGGGGGCTCTTCCTGTCCTGCCGTGGCTCCAAAGGCCCCGAAGCAGTCTCCGTTTACACAGTTCTTCACACTGAGTGTTTGCAGTGTTGAGTGTAAAGGGATCATTGGATCAAGGGTTCCGTGACCGGCATGGGCACTGTGCAGTCTACAGCACAAGAAGAACGCAAGGTGGTTCCCAGGAGCGTCTCAGAACCTGAGTTTCCCATAGCCTAGCTGTCTCCAAGAGCAGACTCCATGCTCCCCAACTGTCTTTCCTGCACCTCATTTTTATAGAGCTATTCATCCTTATTTGGAAAAATCAACAAAAACTTTAAAAAAAAAAAAAAAGGCTTCTAGAAAATGGTTGTAAATCTGACTTCTTTGCAAGCAACTGTGTATATTGTAAATAGGTATAAAGGCCTCTTTTTTTTTTTTTCTAAATAAGGACCTAATTGCCTGTAACATGAGACTTCAAACTAAGCCACTAACTCAATGAACCATCTACGGTCTGTCTAATGTCTCTCAATTATAAATATGGGGTTTTTTTTTTAATCCTCAAAGACATTATCTGTACTATTTTTTTTTTCCTGTTCAGACCAAGTCTGTGTGCCTGATATAATTTCTTTCAAGTTGCCCACAGTGTCTCCACTTAAAATAGGCTAGTAACCAAAATAACGTAGCCCTGCTTTAGGAGCCAGCGTGGGAGAAAAGAGGTCTGGTCATAAGGTAACCTGCAAATAACGGAGCACCAGTCTGAGGCTGCATACCGCTACAGTTGTAGTTATGGGACAGCCCCCTCAACTGACCTGTGGCTTGTGTGGGCCCAGCACACCTCAGCATCACAGAAAGGGGATCACGTGATCGATGTCAGGAGGGACGCAGCCCTGCCTCAGTTAACGAAAATATATTTGCATGTTACCCCAAATTAGCTTCTCTGCATAGAACGTGACAAGTGTATGTCTTTGGGGACACGTGTGTTCTACTACAGCATATTTTCAAAAAAAGAAAAACAAAACAAAAAAAAAAAAGGTGTATAGAATTAACATTTAAACCTTGTAAAACTGGATCATGTCAGAAGTGCTTAAAATGAACCGTTCCCATTTAATGCCATCTACCTGAAAACGGTGAGATTTGTATCGATGTCTATTTTTTTGGTTTTGCTATGAATATAATGACAGTATTTTAATATTTAGTTATTTAATTTGTTCTACTAGTTGGATACAGAACACACAAATTCAGGAGGATGAAAGCTGGTCGGGGCTAAGAGATAAGTTTACAGAAAAATGGCTTTGGTGGCGGGATTTTTTAAAATGTGTGTTATGTACATAGATATAAATACATATATAATATATATATATGAAATCAAAACAATTAATCTAGATTTTAACATTTTCAGATACTTAGCACTAATACTATGAACAATTCTAAAAGCCCTGTGATTTGAGCAACATTGGGGTCACTAATGAATGGCCCAAGAAAGAAAGGACAGGCCTTGGCACCCTCACAGAGGGAGGTTTCACACAAAGGACAGTGGCGTTGACTCCCCAGCTCTCCATCTTTAGCCCTGGTGACAGGCACACTTATGCACTAAAATGCACATATATGCACATGTGTCCAGAAACAGGCATGTGGTACAACAGTGACCTTGTACCCTATGGGCCGAAAGCAGCTTAAGAACAAACTTTGTTCTTCCTGATAAGCAGGTCTCCAGGAGAAACCGTGAAGGCTGCTTTAGTGCCTTATGCTTCCTAAATTTAAACCTTCCTTTCTAGGTTTCAGCCTCCAGTCTGTGATACATATCAGATTGACTCAAACACTTCCATTTCTAAACGCTCAAATGCACACGTGAATAAAGGATTGTGGGCATTAAGGCTTTTCACTTGAGGAAAAGTTGCTTTGCCTTCCTTCCTTTCGGTGTCTCACCCCCACCCCCCAACCCCCACCCCCTATCGGTTCTTTAGAAGGACGCAGGTGTTCCTAGCAGAAACTGCTTTTGCATGGTGGTGGGCTGGCCCTGGCTGCCTCTGGTCACTTTGCAACAGTGTTACTTTACACTTTTGAAAAGCAACGCCCTCCCGTGGTGACCCACGGTTACCCATACCCAACGGCAGAGGTGTTTTCAAGACTTGAATATAGGAATGTGTGTGTAGCCACTTGAGGCTTGTTCCGATGTCTAACCTGACGTGCTACGGGATGAACTCTCTTAAACTTCCCAGCCCAATTCCCATAACTAGTAGGTGGGAACCAACCCCCTCACTCACTCTGGCATTTCCTCCGGCAGCTGGTGCTGTGGGCAACTGTCTTGTTTCCATCAGGTTTTGGTTTTTGTTTTCTTTTCACTTCTGCAGAAATCACAGAGCCACTCACACTGGGCACTGGGCTCTCATCCATTGGCTTCATTGCTCGTCTGGCTCTCTATCCTGTGCCAATCTGCTTACCAATATACATGGTGTGTGTCCACCTTCCTGTGGTCTGCATTTTTCTGAGTACCTCACAGGGCTCCAGCCTGACCCGCTGTTCACCCTTCACCCATCCATCCACTGCTCATCCATGTATTCAACACACCCGTGTGTAGCGTGCAAGTGTGACGTCATGCTTTTGAAGGTGAGAAGTAACTGCCCGTAGCAGCCAGCCCTCTGGAGAATAGCAAAACACTCTAGATAAGTTATTTTGCACTTTCTTATGTATAAAGGTGGTAGAAACTTATTTTTGCTTTGTATCATTTAAATACCTTTTGTTTTGGTAAACTGTGTATAAAATATTTACACTGTCTAAACCTGTTTTTAGGGAGTATTTTTAATTTCAGCAAGTTTGGTTACTTGTTGCATGACCATTAACACAGCTGACTTTTTGTGTCAGTGCCATGTATATTTTTGTCCTGTTATTAACTTGTAAGCCCTAGTAATGGCCAATTATTTGTACAGCAACAGAAGTAAATTGAAGATACTGGCTAAGACTGGATTGATTGTGGACTTTTGTACTATATTGCAAAATCCGTTATCTGTTTCTCTGGTGGTTATGTAAAAGGCCTGAAGAATTCCTATCTAGTGTGCAATCTGTGACTCTGGGTGTTCATTGTATCTCTGTCTGATGCAAAAAGGTAGACAGTTACAATCCATGGTAAACGCAATAGTCCAGGCACTTAAGTATTTTTTTCATTTCAAATAAATACCTACTATTTACCACAAAAAAAAAATTTTTTTTTCAACTTGTTTTAAATTTAAGTTCTTCAGAGAAGAAAAACAAAAGTGATTCTGATTCTCTTCTGTACTTGGGTAACGTTTTCCTGGCTGTGCATATTTCTTTCGTCTCTGCTTAAGATTGCAGAACTTGGCTGCTAGGGCCATGGTTCAAGACCCAGTTTGATCCTTATGAACCAGGATCTCGACATCCTGAACTTCTCAATCATGCTGGACCCCCAGGCTGGTGACTGTTGGGGGGAGGGGGTGTGGCAGAAAGGGAAGGCCAATGGTCTGGAGGACATGGCCTTCAAATTTGAACTGGACTATCATAAAAGACCTTTTTGCATGATTTTTATTTCTGAGCATTGTTCTCTATTCATCATTGTGAAAAGCAACTGTGTATGTGCTCGTGTGTGTGTGTGTGTGTGTGCGTGTGCGTGTGCGCCTGCACGCACACACGTGCCTGTGCGTGTTCGAGTCCAACCCTACCCATCTTCTGAAGTCTGGCAGAAACTGTGGCAGCCTTTCTTTGCAGTATAACAGCCCAGACTTAGAATCCACAACCAGTTACTAGGATCATCATCATCACCATTAGCTATTTGGTTTTAAGGTAGCAGCATTCCCATGAAAGACATGTACAGAGAATACTGTCAAGGTTTTTTGGACTGTTTCAGTTACTTTTGTCTTAGACGTCCTCACCCCCCACATAGGGAGCATGAGAGAATAGCATGGTAGCTGCCAGCATTTTGGCCTTGGGCTCGTCCTTAACATTTTTTTTTTTTTTTTTTGAGAACCGTCAAATAACTTTTCCTCATATGGTTAATATACATCAATATTTAAAGTCTTATAAAAGCTAAGGTGTGTGTGTGTGCGTGTGTGTGTACGCACACACACACGCGCACACACACTGAGACAGAGCTTTGCTATGTAGCCCTGGCCAGTCTGGGACTCTCAGATTCAGCTGCCTGCTCTCCAGAATGCTGGGCGTAAAGGCATGTGCCACCACCTCTGGCATAGTAACTCCTTTTGAAGTAACAATGATGAAACCGTGTTAACAAATTACATGTGTCTATAAATTACTGTAAAAAGTTTTTGGTTTTTTTGTTTTGTTTTAGTTTTTTTTGGATTTAGGAATCTCAGCTTTGGAGACACAGAGGCAAGAGAGTCTCTGGGGCGGATTGAATTCCAGTTAAGCCAAACCAGAGCTTCAAGTTCAATGAGAGATGCTGAAGAGTAACCGAGGGAGACCCCGATGTCTGCCTCTGACCTCCATTCACGTGCACACACCAACAAACATAGAAGAATGGGGTTTTAATTTGTGTGTGTACATGGAGGTCAGAGGAAATCTTTTGGAAATAAATTCTCTCCTTCTGCCATGTGGATGCAGGGGATCAAGCCCAGGTTTTCAGGTTTGGTGGTAAATGCCTTCTACTCCCTGAGTTGTCTCATTGGCCCAGAATTGTTTTATAGTTGTGAGGAACCCACGTCTAGCTTGGTGGCCTCCTGGGTCTGCCACCACCTTCTGTTCTGCTTCTCTTCAGTTGAACCAGTGAAAATCCTCGCTAACGTAAGTGTTACAATACCTTTCCAGACCCTCTTAACAGTGTTAAGCTTCTTTCAAGGTTTTTGTTCGAGGAGGAGGTGTGTCTGTCTGTCTCTGTCTTGTGTCTCTCTGTCTGTCTGTCTGTCTCTGTCCTGTGTCTTTTCCCTTTCCATAATCATAAAGCCTCATATACTACAAAAGTGCCAGTGCCATAGGGAACTATGCGCTGCAGAATCTGGGCATCTTGCAGGTGCTCACATAACCCATTATGTGACGCTTCCAAAGGTACCTTATCATAGGTAAAATCGAAATGTTACCAGCCAGTAGATACTTATTTTCCCCAAATTCTAATTTTTTTCCCTTCAAACCTAAAATTTTGTCATTAGTGACAAAATTTTGTCAAAAACTGTTGTTTTTGAAGTGGCAGGCTCACATTTGGTCACCACAAGCATGTCTGCCACAGAGCCAGAGTCTGTTGGTTGTTCTGTGTGTAAAAAAAAGAGTATTCTGCAAGAAAACGTGGCTGACCACACGCAGCCCAATCCTAAGAGTCTCTTCAGAGCAGCTGGGCGCTTCAATGTGATACCTTGTCATGTGTCACCTCTAAAAGTCAAAACTGAATACACACCCCATTCACCAAGGCCATTCTTGAGCAAAGCTGGCACCTTGTTTCTTCTTGCCAGTGCTTGGTGGTGAAGACACACACACTAGTGGTTCAGACCGCCATGATTCCAGTTCAAATCAGACTTTAGTATTGAGAGTCGGCTTCCTGAAACCCACCATAAAGGTTTTAGGACTCACAGGGTGAAGACGTGAGACCCACCTATCCAAAGAAAAGATGCAGGAAATACTGGCAGTGGCATGCATGCAAACCTGTTTGGTTGCTAATCAGACTCCAGCACATTCTCTTCTTTTCCCCTCCCCCAGTGAGAGCTGCCAAATGTCAAGACCAGACCGTATCACTTTGGACAGGGCATTGGCAGCTACACATAGGAACCTCTACAGTTTGAAGCAATATGAATAGCACACTTTTGAAGTATTGTAGTCTCTAAGGAGGATTTATTATCATCATCCTATTATCAAGACTAAAATTTGATCATATAAAACTAATACTGCATGCAGCTATCACAGGTTTAATGGACCGATCCGGCCACAAGCTAGTTCCCATTCTATTACTTAAGTGAGTGACTTAGCGTCTTCCTATTTGAATTTCTTACATGAAAATGTGTTAGGACACCTGCCCCTCAAAAGAAGTGTTATAAAGTTTAGGTGTTTGGTCATTAAAGAGCAAAAGCAGTGCTGATGTGTGACCTCCGCATATTAGCATAATTTGGAAATTAACAAGAAATGGTGTACTGAAACATGAAACCTAAAGGCAAATCAATAGGGAGCTGATCATCCATCTGATGGACGCAGCAGAACGGTCAAGTGAAGGACTCCAGGCAGTCAAGCCATAGCCTCCCTCACTTCAGAGGGATCTGTGTTTCCCCCTCATCTACAGCCTACACTCAAAGCTCTCACCTTCCCTTTCCCAGAATCCTTTCCGGCGACTGCAGTGAAAGTATGCTTAAAGGGGAAGGGAATGCTCACAGGAGCAAATGTGGAAACAAAATGTAGAGCAGAGAGAGACTGAAGGAAAGGCCATTCAGAGACTGCCCCACCTAGGGATTCATCCCATATAGAGTCACTAAACCCCTACATTATTGTGGATGCCAAGAAATGCTTGCTGACAGGAGCCTGATATAACCTCTTCCTGAGAGGCTCTGCCAGAGCCTGACAAATACAGAGGTGGATGCTCGCAGCCAACCATTGAACTGAGCTTGGGGTCCCCAATGGAGGAGTTAGAGAAAGGACTGAAGGAGCTGAAGGGGTTTGCAACCCCATAGGAAGAACAACAATATCAACCAACCAGAGCTCCCAGGGACTAAGGCACTGCCTTAGTCAGGGTTTCTATTCCTGAACAAACATGACCAAGAAGCAAGTTGGGGAGGAAAGGGTTTGTTAAGCTTACACTTCCACATTGCTGTTCATCACCAAAGGAAGTCAGGACTGGAACTCAAGCAGGTCAGGAAGCAGGAGCTGATGCAGAGGCCATGGAGGGATGTTCCTTACTGGCTTGATTCCCTTGGCTTGCTCAGCTTGCTCTCTTAAAGAACACAAGACTACCAGCCCAGGGATGGCACCTCCCACAAGGGGCCTTCTCCCCTTGATCACTAATTGAGAAAATGTCTTACAGCTGGATCTCATGGAGGCATTTTCTCAACTGAAACTCCTTTCTCTGTGATAACTCCAGCTTGTGTCAAGTTGACACACAAAACCAGCCAGTACAATTGACCCTTTGTCAACTTGACACACAAACACATCACCAATAAGCCTCAACCCTTACTTTCTTATTCATCCCCAAGATCTAAATAACTTTAAAAATCCCATAGTCTTTGCAAATTCTTATTAAAATTTCAATCTCTTTAAAACATCCAATCTCTTAAAATTCCAAGTCTTCTAAAAATTCAAAGTCTCTTAATTGTGGGCTCCACTAAAATACCTTCTTCCTTCAAGAGGGAGAAATATCAGAACACAGTCATAATCAAAATCAAAATCAAACTCCAACCATCCAAATTCTGGGATCCACTCAAGTTCTTCTGGATTCTTCTAAGGGCTTGAGTCACTTCTCCAGCTCTGCCCTTTGTAGCACACACCTTGTCTTCTAGGCTCCAGATACCTGTACTCCACTGCTGCTGCTGTTCTTGGTGGTCATTTCATGGTACTGGGCAACTCCAAAACACTGCTGTCTTCCACTGTAACTAGGCTTCACCAATAGCCTCTCATGGACTCTCTTCATGGTGCGAAGCCTCAACTCCTTTGCATGACCCCTTCAGTCCTGGGCCATCAATTGCATCTGAGGCTGCAGCTTCACCAATGGCCTTTTGCAGCCTCTCACAGTGCCAAGCCTCAGCTGCTCTTCATGACCCCTTCATGCCTTCAAAACCAGTACCACCTGGGTGACTCTTACACATTACCAAGTCCAGCCGCAGCACAAGGTACAACCTTGGCTATCTCTGGAATGAAACCTCTGTGCTCTCAGAAAACACTTCTCAGAAGATTTCACCCCAATGTTGCTGGTCTCTTCTTAATCACCACTAATTTCTTAGCTCCAGCTAACCAGCATCAATAGTCCCAGTAATGCAAAGTTTTTGCTTTAGTAGTTCTGGTATCTTGTTAATCACAGCTGACTCTTCAACCCCTGCTAACCAAACCCACAGAATCTTCACAATCAAAGTAGCAACAGCCCTGATAAGAGTCTTTAATCTTCCCGCTGGAATTTCACAAGCCAGGCCTCCATCTTCCGCACTGTTCTCAACATTATCTTCCAAGCTCCTACACAACATCCCACAGAGCTCTTAACATCCCAATGGCTCTTCTAGCTCAAAGTTCCAAAGTCCTTCCACAGTCCTCCCCAAAATATGGTCATATTGTCACAGGAATACCCTAATATGCTGGTACCAATTTGTCTTAGTCAAGGTTTCTATTCCTGCACAAACATCATGACCAAGAAGCAAGTTGGGGAGGAAAGGGTTTATTCAGCTTACACTTCCACACTGCTGTTCATCACTAAAGGAAGTCAGGACTAGAACTTAAGCACGTCAGGAAGCAGGAGCTGATGCAGAGGCCATGGAGGGATGTTCCTTACTGGCTTGCTTCCCCTGGCTTGCTCAGCTGGCTTTCTTATAGAGCCTAAGACTACCAGTCTACAGATGGTACCACCCACAGGAGGCCCTTCCCCCTTGATCACTAATTGAGAAAATGCCTTGCAGCTGGATCTCATGGAGGCATTTTCTCAACTGAAACTCCTTTCTCTGTGATAACTCCAGCTTGTGTCAAGTTGACACACAAAACCAGCCAGTACAGCCATCAACAAGGAGTACACATGGAGGGACCCATGGCTCCAGCTGCATATGTAGCAGAGGATGGCCTTGTCAGGCATCAATGGGAGGAGAGGCCCTTGGTCCTATGAAGGCTCGATAGATGCCCCAATGTAGGGGAATTGAGGTCGGGAGGCAGAGTGGGTGGGTAAATGGAGGAACACCCTCATAGAAGCAGGGGAAGGGGAATGGAATAGGGGGCTTGGGGGAGACCAGGAAAGGGGATAACATTTGAAATATAAATAAAGGAAATATTCAATTAAAAAAAATTAAAAGGAACATTGCCTTCATCCGCACAGAATCACACCCAGCCATACAAAGATATAAAGCATTAGAACCTCAACCCTGATATGCCTAGATTGTGCTTCCTGCTCAGAGGCAAAGCAAAACTGCAAACTGCCCCGGGGTAGAGGGCAGAGTCCTCCAACAAAAACAATGTGGGTGTGGCCTTCCCTGGAGCACTACTACCAACCTCGAGTGGATGCTGGGGCTCAAAGGTGCTGCTTTTGGCTGGGAACCTAGTGCAGTGACCAAGCATACACTTCAAACAGGCTCCAAGCTCCACCCCTGGTATTAAAATGAAATGCCCACCACGCACGATTCTACCCATAACAGGAAACCACTCCTTTGCAAACTGATTCTGGAAAGCACTGCAGGAGCAAAGGGCAGCCTAAGCAGCCTGAGACGACACACCTAGTCACTTCATAAAGTCTGGCTTTGCTGCCTGAGCCTGCCACGTCACCAGACATGCTTCTAGTTCAAATTCAAATCCACACACAGAGAATGCTGCTTTTCATCCTAATGAAGCAATCCCTGTGTTCATGTTGATACACATTCCACTGGGCCATCAGCAAGTAAGACAGCAACCCTCTTCTAGAACTTTCTAGCCTCAGAGCCTTCCCTTTAAATAGCTACCTCTGCTTAAGCTTCCAGCATTGACTCCATGTCCCACTGTTAAAATTCATTGAAAGATGATTCTCTTCTAGTGTGACTTTTGGCTCTGTGGACCTCACATTCTGATTTTGACTCTTTGTTGAATTTGGACTGCTTTAAACAGTCATGACACAAAGCCATGTGTACCCTGGGGTCCTTCCCTCTCTGAGGACATACTTGTCTTTATGCACGGGTTGACTCCCTCTGTCCCGGAGTGGCTCTTCCACTCACGTTCCACTTGCTGAGACATGCTGTCTGAGAACAGTGCGAGCCTCAGAACTGGGTGCCATGGGTGCTGTCTGCTCCCCTCCCAGCAGCTGCTCCACATGGCAGCAGCAACGCCAGGTTGAGTCACTTTGCCGATTAAAACCCTGACTGGCTTCTCTATTCCCAACTCACCATCCAGAGAGGCTGTTCCTAACCAAGCCTTCTGCTTGTCCCAAGCCAGCTCCCTTTCCTCGCTTGCTTCAGGTCTTGGATGACCCTTCAAAGAGACACTAATGAAGACCCCAGTGCAGTGCCAGCACTCCTGGCTGTAGCGAATGACCTGTGATCCCAGCAGTCAGCCCGGCCACACTGCTGTCCCTATGCAAGTCCTCACTGCCGTGCTTTGTGCTGGCTCATGGTGGGATCTCCCATGGTCAGCTGAGGAAAGTCCTTGCACTGTACCCTGTGCAGAGCGTGCCTGGCAAGGCAGCTACTAAAGTAGCCTTGCTTCAGCTTGAATGAAGTTTTGGCAGAAATCTTAAAGCATGTGGTATTGCATTTGAGCTTTTGTGAATCCGCATCCCATGCCTGAATATCTATATGTAAAACTCACAGACAAGTGGTTCTAAACCTTGTCCCATAGTCCTGGGGGGGGAGGGGGGGTTGAGCAGCGTGTCCAGGCCACAGTGGTTTTGCCCAGAGCCAGAAAAGACACACCCCCCCCCCAACCTCCATAACTCTAACACCTGTAACCCTAGCACTCAGGAAGCTGAGGCAGGAATGTGACCAGTGTGAGGCCAGCCTGGACCACAGAATGACTAATAGGACAACCTGGGCTATAGACTCAAATACACAAAACTCTTAACTCTGTTTCTCTGTCTCCCTCCCCCCCCTTCTCTTTTTTAAAAAGATTTATTTTATGTATGTGAGTACACTGTTGCTGTCTTCAGACACATACCAGAAGAAGTCATTATAGATAGTTGTGAGCCACCATGTGGTTGCTGGGAATTGAACTCGGGACCTCTGGAAGAGCAGTCAGTGCTCTTAACCCCTGAGCCATCTCTCCAGCTCATCCTCCCTCCCTTCCTCCCCTTCCCTCTCCCTCCCTCTGAGTTTATATGAATTTGTGATTGGTCATCATCCACGTTACAACGTGTATCTGGCCTACATTCCTCACTGCCAAGGTCCGTGTATAACTGATACACCATGTCTGACTGATCCATCTACCAGTGACAGACACTTAGTCATTTCTGTTTGCCCTTGTAAATAACTGTCACGAGCATGCACATGCAACTTTGGTTGTGCCCGTTTTCCATTTTCTTGACTCAGAGTAAAACTCTTGGCTCATGTTAGCTATGTGGCCCCTCTTTCCCCCCGCCCTAAGCAGGGAGGGATCCAGTGGCTTTCTTTACAGGGACCAGCACAACCCCATCCATCTGCCCTTTGTGCTGCTTCCAAATTCCTATTACAACATGTTTCTGACCTGGGGACAGGCCGCTTTCTAGTCTAAAGAAGGTATCTGCTAAAAATTAAAAGTAGGTGACCACAGTAGGGCTGTCCCGGCAGCTGCAGAATGTACCAGAGCCTCTGGTCCTACTTGGGCCTTCCCTGCTCCTCTGTTCTTCTCTCACCCCTAGCTCTAGGCCAGGTTAGCCCTTCCTGAGTAGATTAAAACCATACCATCCCCTGACATGTCTCCTCAGCTGACCGGGAAGTGTTCTGAGGGCAGAGTGTGGACTTAGCTATCTGATCACTAAAGTGGTTAGTTATTTCAGTCAAATGTTGTTTCACATACATTTAGTGAAAAATAAACCCTTCAGAAACTATGGGTCTAGGGATTGTATTAGGTAGGGTTACTATTGCTGTGGTGAAATCACAGTCCACTGAAAGAAGCCATGCAGCCACTCACACTGTACAGGGCCCTGGAGGCAGGAGCTGATGCAGAGGTCATGGAAGGATGTTAACTTACTGGCTTGCTCCCCCTGGCTTGCTCCTCCTGCTTTCTTATAGAACCCAGGACCACAGCCCAGGGATGGCCCCACACACAATGGGCTAAGCCCTCACCCATCAGTCATAAATGAAGAAAATGCCTCAGCCTGATAGTCTGGTGGTGGTTTCTTAGTTGAGGTTCTCTCCTCTCAGATGACTCTAACTTGTGTTGAGCTGATATAAAGCTACCCAGCAAAGGGGTGGTGGAAATGAATATTCTTAGCAGTATTATACTCAAAGAAAATGTTTGGTTTTTCTTTTCTTTCCCTTTACATGCTCTCTCGTCGATGCCCCAGCTGGCTTCAACTCCACAATCATTCCAGCAGGCTGGAATCTGAGATCTTTTAGATCGGAATTGTCTTTTTTTGTGCCTATATAAATGCTCCCTGCTGTGGGAAATGAAACCCTTGGTGGTCTGTGTGAGGCTCTTGCCTTTGCCTTTGCAGTCTGGAAGCTAGAAGAACACCTACATGAGTGTTCACATGCCTTGAAATTCCATCGAGCCTCTTTGGCCTAGGCTTCATGTCTTCTTTTTTAAACGTTACTGTGTATGCTAGATTCTAGTCTTCAGCTAGGGTCAACACATTTGGACTAGAATTCACTCCTTCTTCCCCCACACCCCATGGGGAGGGGGAGCCAAAAGAAAAACCAGAACTGTCAAAGTGGGGCTTCCTAATTCTGTCTAGGAAATCCTCTCCCTAGAAAAGCATCTGTAAAGGGGAAATGGGGCAAAGATCTCTGACGTCAGAAGGGCACCGAGTGCTTGTCCTAGGCTTTCCCGGTCTGTCTCTTAGTTTGCTTTCCACTGATAAACCGCCATTACCAAATGCAGAGCAGGGGATGGAAAGGCTACCGACTTACTTGTACCACAGTCTGTCATCGAGGAGTCAGGGCAGGAGCCTGAGGCAAGAACAGAAGCAGAAGCCATGGGGGAATGCTGCTTCCTGGCTCGCTCAGCCTTTCTTGTCTTTTCTGGCTGGGAGCCTAGCCCTTCACGGCTCAGCCATCTCCAAGCCCTCAGCCTGCTTCCTTACACAAGTCAGGATCACCTGCCCAAGGATGGCACCGCCCACACTGAGCTAGGTCCCCCCCACTTCAGTCATCAATCAAGAAAATGCTTCACAAACTTGCCTAGAGGTTTCCTCTTCCCAGGTGATTCCAGCTTGTGTTTGGCTGACAAAAAAAGAAAGAAAGAAAGAGAAAGAAAAAGAAAGGAAGGAAGGAAGGAAGGAAGGAAGGGCAACGATAAGATCTATCAAGGACACAGTGATAACTTTGAAACAGTTAAGCTTTTTGATTTTCTAATTCATCCAGTGCAGAGGCAGAGCCCGGTATTATCAGAGCTCTAACAGACTATTATGGAGACGCCCATCCGTGTGCTGAACCAGAGTTCCCTTTCCTGTGTGGTAAGGTTAGGCTTGAGGGAAATCTTGTTATCATTTCTTCTTCCTCTCTCCGATGATTCTTTAAATTCCGAGTTTTGGGATCCCAGAATTTTAACATAGACCTAATTTGTGCGGTTTCCCTCCCCCCTCCCCGGGTTTGTCGTTTGTTTTGCCAGTTCAGAGGCTCACGGAGGACAGCGTGTTTGTGGTTTGCTTTGTAAATTCCTCCCTTACTGAAGCAAGTTCTTCCTGCACAGTGAGCCGGCCCTCAGTTGCACATCTTATCACCCATAACAAAGGCAGTACAATTGATGCACAGCCCCTAGCTAGCCCACGGTAGCCCATTCCAGATGTGTTACTCTCAAGGACCACAATATGCTCTCTAGTCCCTCAGCCATTGAAGCAGCTGAGTCACATGGCTGACTATGCACCACAGAGACTCGGCCTTCAGACAGAACAGCCTTAGCTCATCTTAGTCTTGCCTTGTCACACAGTTGGGGACAAGCAGCTACCACTCCAGCAAGAACACTGCCCTCCCTTCTTCCAGAAGGAGATTCAAATCTGCCCAATCTTAGAAGGATCCCCTGTGAGATCAGCTGCTCTGATTTTAAAAGAACAATGACCTTGTCAGGCCAGGAGAACAAAGCTCCCAAGCAGTTCCATGCGGACGGACGAAGGGGCTGCGGGGAAGCCGGGAGAATGACTGGCTGATATTCAAACACGAACTTACCCAACAAGCCTGCAGCTCAGCCCCTAGCAATCTATGAAAGAGAACCGAGGGCGTGTCCACACGGCATTTATTTCTAGAAACTCTTACAGAAACATTTTTCATAAAAGCCCCATGTTGAAAATAATGCAAGTGCCTATCAACTGGTAAGTGGGTTGTCCAGATCCAGTAGTCATAAAAAGTTAAGTAGTGAAGCATCTAAGATATTGCCCATACCCATGAATCCATTAGTACAGAATGCCCACAGAGGCAGGAGCTCAGGGATTGACCATATTTGGGCATCCAAACAGATGGGCACCAGGAACTTTTGGGGAGAACACAGAAATGGTTTTCAACTATCTTTGTTTTGAGTGAGTTTTGATACATTAATTAGCGTTGCTGCTGCTGCTGCTGCTCTGAGGCAAGCTCTCATGTAGACCCAAGCAGGTCTGGAAGTCCCAAATAGCTGAGGCTGACTTTGCCCTTGATTATCCTGCCTCACTCCCCCCCCACCCCCCCAGTGCTGGCCTGACAGGCGTGCATCATTATGTCCAGCCTGGTATGTAATTTACATCTCAACAAAATGTCTGGAGAGAAAGACATTCTTACCAATGGCGTGTGTCCATCTTACCTTATCAAACTAATAAAAAATATATTTACAAGTGTTTTCAAGAATATTCCCCAAACTTAGCACTCATCCTGACCCCAACTGAAGGTTAAAAGTCACATGATCATGAACAGAAAACCCTCTGAACCCACCAAGCTCAGTCGGACCCAGCATAAAGGAGGCTGGAAAGGCCCCAGTGGACCCTGTGGGCTTGGAAGAATGATTTGGAGTTCTGTTCTCCAGTAAAGAGGACAAAGTGGTGTTCCTTTCTCCTGCTTACGTGGACAGCCTGAGTGTCTCAAGGATTTTCTCTGTGCCCCTTGTACATGCTAGGAAACTGCAATGATTCTACCTGCTCCTTTTGGAGAACACTACTATCAAAAGAGACTAAATGACCCAGGATGTGCTGATGCCACAAAGCTCACCACATCTATACATGAAGACACCAGGCTGTCAGAATGGCTATTGATTGAAATTGTCTGGACCTGGTTTTCTTTGCAGCAGCTTCCTAGGCTTCCAAATACATAGACCCTTTATCCATGAAAGTTCAGGAAGGGAAAGAGATTCTCAAAGGAGCTCAGGTGGGGTGCCCCATCTCTCATGAACCTGGGGTTCGCGTCTGTCTCCACTCTGTCCATCCCGCTTTGAGGTATTTACTCCTGTCTGTCTGAGTGGGGCTGAGAACTGTGAGTTCCAGTGTTGCTGTTTCCAGAAGGATCCACTGTGTTATAGGGATTCCGGGTTTGCTCGAGTGAATTGGGAGGCTGTCAACCATTCGAGAAGCATGCAATCCCACCAGAGCAGCCTCAGCTGAAGCAGCAGTTGGTTTTCAGCTCGGCAGCGCCAGCCTGCCCTTTGCCACTAGAGATGGGCAGTAGTAGAGGCACAGGCAAGACTAACCAGCCACTCCACACTGCACACCAGTTAGGGCTCCCTCATGTGTGATCGGCAAGGGACAATGAAGCTCACCTTAGCAGTAGGTAAGGTGATACTGTAGGATAAGGAGCTGTCTAGAAGCCCAATGCTTACAGCACCATTGAGAAAACAGCACCACAAAATCAAAATACTATTGAATTTTTATTTTTCTATCCCAGTTTCAGAAAAAAGATTCAGAGAACTGATTGACACATATCATAAGCTCTCACCCTGTACAGTATATCCACATTGTCATGACTTTTCCTCTCATCAGACCAAGTGTTGCCATGACCTCTGTTCAAAGTGCAAATGAGGAGAGGGGGTAAAATGGGGGGCAGTCTTTAATCTCGGACAGCAACTGTCTGCGAGAAACCACAGGGAGGAAGACACGGGAGAACGCCCCCATTCTCAGGCATCACCATCCCACGGGCTAACTGGTCAAGCAGCAGTTCCAATGGCAATCTGCCACCAATAGTCACCGCCGTGGAGGGCCCTCCTAGTTGTCATTTGTCCACCACATCACTCCACTGGATGAAGTCTCTTCCAGTGCAAATCAAATGCTGATCACAGTCTGGCTCTTCCAATGATTGTTTGCTAAAGTATAGTCCATTTTAATATACACGCTATCAAAGAATGCTAAAATGTTCATCTCTACAGCATTGTTAAAGAACTCACTTGTTTTTATGCAGCATAATGTACACCCAGCTCTAAAAAATCTATTTGAGAAAAGCTTTGACTGTAACCCCAAATAGCCCTGGTTTCATCCTTTGCTTAGAAGAATATTGATTTGTAATACATGTATTAAGTAATGCTCTCAGAATTCTGCCTCTCAGCCCCTCACCATGACAACAGGGTGGGGAAGGAGAAGCCACCTTGTTGCCAACATCTTTTACTTATGCAAACTGCCCATTTCCCGGGGTTTGCTCCTATCAAAAGGTTTCCCTCTGTTTCTTTGGGGCCTGAAACTCATTTATAGTCAACATATGGGGCAGGGTGTGGGACAAACAAAAGTAGGGAAAACTGACATCAGCTCCCCTGTGGCCCAACTGAGAGGGAATCACCAAGGTGGCAGTGCTTCCCAAGCTTCCACTGTGCGATACACAGAGGACCGGGGTCACCTAGGGGCCAACAATGGCATTCTTGGGACTGAGGAACACAGCATCTGCCATGCTCACACACACTGTGCGCATAGAGAGCTAGCAATGGCTGTGGGCTCATCCTCAGAACCCAGGTACATCTACAGTGGGAAGGAAATGTGTGATAACTGAAATTCATTTCTAATTTAAACAAAAATATTTACTCTTCTCATTACCAAATTATCCTCTATGACCGTCTCCATTTCTCCCCCCTGGGCCCTGAAGTTGGAGAACTAGATCATCTCTGGAGGTGACCGTGACATTTGGTTTAAGTATGGTGCAGAGCACAGGCAGCAGCAGGAGATCTGCTAGTCTGCTCACAGTGTCCTGCCCTACATGTGGAAGGTATGGCGTTCGTGTGCTTTTCTGCTTCATGGCTATTGTTTCTGCTTGATTTTTATTCTTGGGTTTCAAGACATGATGGGAAGTGCATTGTGACAGAAGTTAATTACCAGCAGGGAGCTGGCCCAGAGCTGGGTCTTTAGGGAAAACTCTCTTTCCAGGTCTGATGTACAGAGATGGAGACAGTCCTGGGACTGCCATGCAGTGCCTTACCCCAGGCAGCCGCCTCTGCTCAGCCACCACCCCAACTCTTGGGACTATGATTCCCTGGTGAGGTATTTTTGGTGGAGGAGCCTCAGGCTGGGCTCCTCACCAGGACCAACGATGAGTCTCGGGATGTCGGTTATGTGCTTCTCTGAAAGTTTCATCAGAAATGAATTCTGATACCTTCTTTTTTAAACAAATCAATAGTGGTGTAAGTTTCGGCCTCTAGCTTCTGAAGTTTGAAACTACCTAAAACTAGGGCGTTTCCACTTGGCAGATGACTATTTCTCTGAAAGGTAGGCGGTCCAGCTGGAGCAGAGCCCAGGAGTGAGGCATCTGCCTAGTGTATACCAGACCCTGGGTTCTAGCCCCAGTACCATGAACAAACAAACAAAAAGAAAAGAGAAAAAAGTGGACAACTGCTCTTTTTCTTTCTTTTTTAATCTAACTTGGCCCTTCAGAAATGCTTGAGATCATTCGAGGAGGAAGCCCCAGACCTTGCCTCCCACTGTACCTGCAGAGCACCCAGCTACAAAGAGGCAGTTCCCAGTGCAAAGGTCAATGTTTGTGCAAAAGATCACACTGCCAGGCACAACCCTAAGAGGGCTTTAGTTGATAGTGTTTGACTCTTTAAAACACAAGTCTCCTAAATCATGGAGCCCGGCCAGTGAGGGCAGAGAGCTTAACCTTGGAAAATACATCTTAGAAAAGTACGGGATCTTTCACGGGTGGGCGACTGCTGCACACTCATCTTAGATCACGTGTTTGTTAAATATTCACAGTAATTTCAGAGAAAGAAACATTCGCATCTGCAAAACCTGCATCTACCGAGTTTGTAGCGCCAGGCTGGCTCAGTGCAAGACTTCAATCGGAGCTGTCCTGCGAGCTCCGCCTCAGCAGTCTGTTCTCTCAGGGCAAGCTACACCTTCAGGGTGGGCTGCAGGATCCCTTTCTCGGTGAGATGAATCTTCAGGGTTCTGTAGATGTTTAACTGCTGTTCTGGTTGAAGCACTAACAGCTGCTGGAGCACTTTGCTGGGATTTGGACCCCTGGTGGTGAAGCAGAGAAGATCCATTCACACAGTTTGCACAGAAGCCAAGTGAGCACACACTCTCAAAACCCATTCTTAAGTGCTGAGCACCCACCCTGACAGAACAGAAACAGCTCTTCGCAAGATCGCACACAGAGTGCCCAGTGCTCACTGGAGGGGAGCAAAGGGCTAGAACTGCTATGCCTTAAGATGCACAGAGATCATGCCTGGAGGAAACAGATCTAAGGTCTACAGACATTCTCTCAAGGACAACTTGATAGAGAACAAACCTTCAGAGCAGCGGACATAGGACCTACCTAAAGGAGGCACATGAAAAAAACGTAAACTTTTAGCTTCTGAAAGACTTGTCTTCATGTAAGGTACTTTGTTGAAGACATACCCTCAGGGAACTATGATCAGTCACCTGAGAGACAAACCGCAAAAGTCCTCAACCAAAGCCCTACCTGGGAAGGACCACAGAGGTGTCAGGGCCTTCTTCAAAGTCTTAGGGAGACCAAGAAGCAAGCAGTAAGCTCATCTGCTACAGAGGTCCGCTCAGGAGGAAGGAGCCCAGGGAGCAGCTATGTGACCACTGAGCAGTGCCCCAGCCCATCACCCCTCTCTCCTTCCAAGACCTCTGCTACAGCCCTGCAGTGTGCAACTCATCTAGGATGCAAAGAGCTGGAGAATTCCAGGCAGGACTCCCACCCCCGCCCCCTGGCTTCTGGTAATTCTGTCAGTCTTGAGAACGCAGCTTCCTGTGGGCTGGCTAGAGAGCCTGACATTCATATATGTACAATTCTAAAACACTGCTTTATGAAATCACACAGACAGGGCAGCTCACAACTGTAAGCTCAGCACTGGACATGCTGAGGCAGAATAATCACTGTGAGTTGGACTATATAGTGAGTTCCAGGTCAGTCGGGGATATCAAGTCTCAAAAACAAAACCAAAAACAAGCACCAAAACTTACCACCTTAAAAATCTTTGTGTATAATTATTGTCACTAAACCTTCCCCAGTGCTCTTGCGGAGGAGCGCATGTGTGCACACTTGTTGGGGAGTGCATGTATGAACAATGGTGACATCTAACTGGAAAAATCCCATGTTTCAACCACGGAGGGTAGCTCACACTAAAACCAGGTAAATAAATGATTTATAATACAGATTTTTAAAATAGAATCATAAGGACTGCCACTCCCAGCACTGAAGCAATGTCTTCTGTGGAGTTATCACAATGGGATGAACAGAGGCACAGTTTACTCTGAAGCCCTTTGACTTACAACAGCAGCTGCACAGTAGCACAGGGCAGCCAACAGGGCAGCCATCCATGGGTCACCTTCATGTCTCGAGGTGAGCCCCTCACAGCCAGAGTCCACTCAAATTACAGCCCAGTTTGTCTTGTTACATTCCCTGGCACAACAGGAGCAGCTGCCCACAGAGAGAGGAACCATCCCAACAAGCTCTGCTGCATGGAAAGTGACGTCAGCAAGTGCTTCCTGCTAGCTGGATCCAAATAGGTCAAGGATCTGCTTTCAGCAGCTGGGGCGTGGCTCAGCATGACCCTGCTACTGACAGCACAGAGAGAGTCTTTTTAAACAATGAATGTGAATAAATGCCTTAGAAACTTGCTGTCCTCTGAAAAATAAAGTTTTTGTTTTGTGTTGATTTGGTTTTTGTTTATTTTTTTTTTTAGGGATTTAACTATAAATTACTAAATACCAAAATCTATCAACAAGGAAATGTAATGCGAGAGACAAAAAAACGGTCAGTTGGGGCTATAAAAAATAAACAAACAAATAACCAGAAGAGGAAGACATTGCTAAAAATGAGGGGAAGGGAATGTTAAAAGTAAAAGGATAGCGCAGCGGCGTGTCAGCCCCGCAGCGGCGTGTCAGCCCCAGAGGAAGCTCTGGAGCACTCTGACAGACGACGGCGAGCAGGCTGGAAGGGAAGCAGGAAGATGGCCATGGTACAGTGAGCAAGTGAGGAGAGACTCAGAGAAAGGAATGAGTCCTGTACAACCTCGAAGGAGAGAGCCGAACACACATGCTTCTACCCACGTAGGAAAAGGAATGGCCTGCAGTCACGGCAGGAGAGAGACCCTGCAGCTAAGGCAGGAGACCCTGCAGTCATGAGAGAGACCAGCAGCTCTCAGCTCAGGTAGAGGGCAAGCACCTGCGAGTCAAATGACCACACTGAGCACTCAGAAGAACCAAGTCCCACGGGCACAACAGTACACCTGCCGCTTACAGGGGGACTATCACCTCTCCGTGGACGCAGCATGTGCCAGAAGGGGTGACATGGTGGGTCACCATGCAAGCTTCAAAAAGTAACAGTCACGGCACAGAATGCTTCTTTCAACCACACTGGAACCAAGGCGAAGATCAGTAAGTGAGAGAAACAAAAAAGTCCTGATTTGTTTGGAAATCAATCAATATCCGTCTAAATAACCAGTGTGCCAAAGAGGATCGTGGTGCAGGGACTGGAAACTGTACAGACTGCTCTGTACAGGATGAGAGTAAAGTGTGCTCAAGAGAGAATTTGTAGTCTTAGGTGAGAAGGCTGAAGATCACAGCTTGGGCTTTATCTTAAAAAACTAGAAAACGAACAAATTCAACTTTAAAAGTATAAACAGATGAAGGAAGGAGAGTGGGTGAGGAAGGAGAGGTGTACCACACAGAGGGTAAGGATCTTCATTATCTGAAAACCTGGAGGACGCTGGGAATTGTGAGACAATAACCTCCCTCCACCAAAAGATTGACAGAGACGCTCACACTGCTATGTGTATTTTAACTGCATGTTTATGAATTCCTAAATGTAAGTCTCTCTCTAAATGACTGATAAAAACCTATTTTCCGAGACCTTCTGGGCCCCAGTGGAGACCATGGACATTAGGTCACCAGGTTACTACTGTTGGCTTTCGCATGCTACATTGCAGCTGCAGGGCAGATCTGCAACATTAATATTCAGTGCCAACAATCAAACCACGCACTAGCAGCCACCTCCTCCCGCCCTCCCTCCCTCACACACGCAGCTCCAATCTCTCAGCTGCGTTGTTTTTTCCAGGGCTGCTGAAACCATCAATGTCACTTCACTATTACTGTCTGCAGACCCTCCCACCCCTCCCAGGAAGTGCCGAGGACAGGACTCACTTTGCTTTATCCTCTGCTATATTCATGCCTAGGACATCTTGTGACATATCACAGGCACTCAATAGCTGGGCTGAATGAACTGTCTTCTCTTAATGGCAGTCAGTGAATGCCCACCAGTAAGAAATGCCAACTGCCTGCATTTGGAACCTAGCTCAAGGCACATTAACTGGCTCTTTTGATTGGGTCTTTTAACCGAGTCCTGCTAACAGTCACGGTGCAGATGACCTTTAGGCTGCTCAAATGCTTTCAAACAATGGAGATTGAACCCTACTCTGGAGAGCTGTGATTCCATTTATCTGGACATTATAAATGACCACTGACAGTCAGACTAATGAGCGACCTCAGAGGAATCCTGCCATGAGAAGTCTTTGGTTCTATATTTAATAGCAAAGTACCTGATGAAGCTGGTGATGTACACATGCACAAACGTTGCCATCAGATACTGACAATCAAATCTGTCCATTATCCCACCGTGGCCAGGAATAGTGTTCGCAAAATCCTGCAGAAACAGACGAATGTGCAGAAAAATCACCTGTACCAAGTCCTGTATAGTAATGTTTTTCAGTGTTAAACACCTTATAAGGAAAACAACTTTACTATTTATTGTCCCAACAAATACAAATAAATTAGAAAACCGCCAACAGATTGAAAATGTTATTTTTTTTTTCACATCTCCACTCACTGTTTAATGATTTCTGAATTGGCCCACAGCACTGAAATAACACTAAATATTAAGTTTAGCACTTTTCTCATTAGTAAGATTTTAAATAGAAAGTTTGTCGACTATCCTTCTCTGGTCTCGTGGCCGCCTCTGCCCGGCATGGCCACGGGCGGTGTGGGAACTGCCCTGGCGTTTCACATATGACCCAGCGTTTCTGATCTAGGCTTAGCCACAGGTTCTTGCTCTAGAACACGCCACTGATAAACAGTCTTTTTTGAGCTCTGAGGTAAAAACAAAAACAAGGCAGCTGGCTCACTGAGAACGCCCATCCACTAAGTAGCCCACGGAGAGGCAGGGTAATATGGCTTCTGCAAACTCGCTCTGCAGAGGCACCGAACTGGCTGAAGCCCAGGGAACAGAGGTGACTAGAGGCTCTTCCAGCATGTCGGGGCACCTAACACACAAGACACAACAGCAGTTGCACCTTCAGATGTGAAAAGAGAACCTCTCCCTTCAGTGAGAACCCTCAGAGAGTTTTTTTTAGAACGGCATTCTAAATTCCTATTCTCCATTTAAGACGGTTGCTGAGAAGCTCTGTGACTAAGTTTCGCCAGCTCATTTCCTTAGCCATAGCGGCCTGATCCCACTCTTTGAGGAAGTCACCCCATAAAGCCTCAGTTGTCACCACAGATAGGGAGGGAGCATCATGAGGCCAGGAACCTTGTAGGCTCAGAGGCTTCCTGAGTTCATTTATTTCCCTTGTTGGTCAGCCTAAGGCCTGTGTGGTCAGGTTTCCAAACACTGTGTTGTCAACCATTCCCTAACACTGCTGCTCTGTCCTTGTTCCCCGCTTTGACAAGTCACCCCCTCCTTGTACAAGATAAGTGACCCCCCTTGCACTAGACAAGTCACCCCTTCTTGCATTTGCTTCAACTGCCTTCTTCAGGCTTCTCTGTAAGACTCGTCCTCATCAGATCTCAGACCCAATGGCAGCTCCTCAGAGCTACCTTCCCTGACCAGGCTTCAACAGACACGCCAGCCCTTAATGAGCCAATTCCACCTTAACATGGTAAGGATGTGAGTCAATTCTACCTTAACATGGTAAGGACAGATGACTGAGATGACATCCCTTTAGGATGTCCCAGATCTTCTAAAGCATACGGACAACTGTGAGTTTCTGGACCAGAATCAGACCACCAGATCCCACAAACCAAATCCAGCCCACAAGCATGTCTTATCAACAAAGTTTTATTGAGACACTCATGGACATGTCTGTGGGGCAAGCTTCATGCAGCAGAGTTGGACAGGAAATGCTGAGGTGGAAGAATGTTCTTCACAGCCTGACATTACCAAGTCTGAACCCCCCTAGTCAGCAAGATGAGAGCACACCCTCAAAAGTTCCTGTGCAGGGCCCTTCAGGAGAGTGAGAAATGCTAAGCTGCAGCAGTGCACAGACAGATTCCTGACATCTCGAACCGGCAGGGCTTCGTTCACACCAGCAATGAGGGGACATTGCATTTCCAGAACAGGCTAGTACACTTCAAAACCAACAAATATGGCACAGCCAGACCTCCGAAAAGGAGAATACACTCACACCAGCCAGGCAGCATGTCTGTAAGGTTAAAACAGATTTCAGGGATGATGTGATTTCCCATGGGCTTGTGGACGACATCCCAATGACAATATAACTAATAATGTGTACAACAACGTAGGGAAGAATAAAGACACACCTTGATTTTGAAAGCTCTTTTGAATCCACTCGCGAAGAAGCCTCCAAATGGGCCAATCAGTGACGCAAACGTTGAAAGGGCAATGCTGTGTATCTGGAAGGGGTACAAACTCACGGTCTCCTGAGGAGGAGGAAGCAGAGAGGGCCTGCTCATTAACCCTGCACTCACCCGCACCTTAGAACCCCGCAGCTGTGGGAAGTCAAGGCAGGCTGTATTTTTGTTGACTTCCCAGCTTTGAAGAGCTCGGGAGGAAGCCCTGTCATCACCTCGGTCTCCTGCCCCGCACACACTGCCTCCCAGTCACACCTGGTACAACTGTGGAACCCTAGCTCGGCTGTACGGAGGGCTTACACTTGAGTTCACCCCAGTGTCTGTTGCTCTTCTGGTCGTAGTTCTTTTCTCTTATGGGACTTATTTTACTGTTATATTTATATTTTATAACAAATGATGAAAATAATAAAAAGTTGTCTTTCTCACCAAAACTAAGTTGAAAGCTATGGAATCATGCAGAAATATGTTTCTTAAGATACTATTGAGGGTGGGGTGGGAGATATGGCTCAGCGGTTAAGAGCACTGACTGCTCTTCCAGAAGACCTGAGTTCAATTCCCAGCAACCACATGGTGGCTCACAACCATCTGTAATGGGATCCAACGCCCTCTTCCGGGGTGTCTGAAGACAGCTATAGTGTACTCATATAAATAAAATAAATAAACAATTCTTTTTTAAAAATTACTATCAAGGGGTGGTGGTGTGGGCCTGTTATCCCAGCTCTCTAGAGGCTGGCATGGGAATACTTCGAGTTGAAGGCTAGCCTGGGCTAGCCTTCAACCTGTCTCAAATGAAATGAAACTTGTCAGAATGAGCATGAATGAACGATCACAGACAACATGGGGAAATCATCCGAACAGAATATCAGTCACATTATTGAAGTATAAAGTTCTTTTCCCACTTAAGTAACTATGAACTGAAAGCAGCACTTGGCGACTATGGTTCAGCCCACAAAGTTTCAGATCTGTTGTGAAAGCAACATCATTGCTCCAAATTGAAGACTGGTTCTAGCTCCGTCTGATAGCATGTGATAGTATGCATGGTTATTGAAAAAAATGTCTGGGATCCACACTGTGAGCCCTCCTATGTCAATCAGCAATTAAGAAAATGTCCCACAGATAAGCCCATGGGACAACCTGCCAAAGGCAACCCTTCAGCTGAGGTTTCCTCTTCCCACGTAAAAACTAACCAGCCCATTCCATTTCCCACTTTAACGATGCATCTACAGGCACGGTGGTTCCACCAGAGAGTGTGCCAAATGTTCTGAGGAATGATGCCTCAAAGATGCTGTAAATGGTGGCAGTGGAAACTCGTTTTTAGAAGATTTCTGGATTGGTATAATGAACCCTAAAAATCAAGGGTTCTTTCAACCGATGAGTCTTAATTGAGTTTTATACTAATTTGAATCATATCAGAAACATGGAAATTTTATTCAAATCATTTATTTGTAAAAATTTTTAATTTATATTTAAATGTTGTAAAACACTTGAACAACACAAACTAAATTGCTATCAGTATTTAAATCATTATGCAAATAAATTCCTAGTATACAAACATACAAATGCCCTAGAACGTTAAGAAGATGATTAACATACAATCTACTTCTGTATCTTTTTATAAAGGAATCAGAACTTCACTTTTAGAGGCAGCTCAATGGGGATTGACAGCTCTTATCTTGTTAATGGTGCGTTCGTCTTACCCAGCTCAGCACTGTCTGTAGGAACGGAGGGAGGGAGTAATTCTGAAGCTGGAACAGTTCTGAGGGCTCACATTCTGTCACGAAGGAGTTGACATCGCTTCGGTATTCCACGGGGCACACAAAGTACTGGTACTTGGACAACACATAGGCAGCCTGAGGGACAAGGTAAGAGTCGAGAGGCAAGGCCCAAGTAAAAGGGGACCACAGCACATGGCTACATGTTTACAAAATTACAGGTCAGGGTTGGCCCAGGGAAAGCCTTCAGAGGCCTTCAGGGAATGAAGGAATCAGTGAGATCTCCTAAGAAGGGCCAGCACGGATGCAGTCCTAACGAGCACTAGAGGAGATCTTACTCTCTGGGTTATCTTCTTACTGCTCCCAGTGTGTGTGTGTGATGTGTGTGTGCCCCAGGACAGCTCTGTGGAGTCAGTTTTCTCCTTTGCCTTTTATGTGGACTCTGGGGATCAAACTCGCGTCTCCAGGATCTGCTCTTACCTGTGGAGCCATCTTGTCAGCCCAAGACCTTACTTTTAAAAAGTCCACACAGTAACTCTTAGCAGAGGCTAGGAAGATGCAGTAAAGTAGTGGATTATGAAGATATGGGTGTGCAGGGGCTTGCTGCACACAGGCTTACACTAATCTCATCAGCTGATACAAAGTCACTAAGCAAAGGGTGCACAGCAGTGCAGGTGAGATGCCACGGTCCCTTACGAGCCCAGGGTGCCAACAACAGTTTTTAAAGTTAGCTGTCCTCAGCCATGGAAATGGGAGATATCAAAGCAGCTTCTTGAACATTTAAGTTGCTAAACAAAAGGTTACCTTTGGTCCTCCTCCAGCCACTCAGCCATTGCTTCGCTCAAGAACAACAGAAATTCAAATATAATGCTAGGAATGGGCAACTGCCTTGCCTCCAAACAAGCCAGTTTATCACCTGGCTGTGTGTTACGTTTTAAGGGCTAGTTCATATTTCTAAATAACAAACTCTTACAGTATTATTAACTTGGTATTTTACTTTCAATGCATAAACCTTAGATAAGCTCTTATGTGTGTATCAATGATTATTGATGTTCTACCTCAAACCTTGTTTTTCCCCCCAAATTTAATTAGAATCTTCATTGAGAATGAATTACAATTATGTTAAATTACGAACTTAATAGAGGGGTAGTTTCCTCAGACAAGACAAAGCCACGTTTCCAGTTAGTGACGTATTTACTCCCCCAGAGCTTCATGCTGTTGTGATTACACCGTGTTTGGATAGTTTATATCAACTACACATCAACTTCATATCAATTTTCGGGGACTAGACTTAAAAATCTGTGAGGGTCTTCTGGTAGACACCTTGGTCTTCAGAGCAGACACCCTGGTCTTCAGAGCAGACACCCTGGTCTTCTGGCAGACACCCTGGTCTTCAGAGCAGACACCCTGGTCTTCAGAGCAGACACCCTGGTCTTCTGGCAGACACCCTGGTCTTCAGAGCAGACACTCTGGTCTTCAGAGCAGACACCCTGGTCTTCTGGCAGACACCCTGGTCTTCAGAGCAGACACCCTGGTCTTCAGAGCAGACACCCTGGTCTTCAGAGCAGACACCCTGGTCTTCTGGCAGACACCCTGGTCTTCAGAGCAGACACCCTGGTCTTCTGGCTCTATCACTCCCACCCCCACCCCCACCCCCTGCAGTGACGTCCCCAAGCCTGAGGTGTGGGGGCTGAACTGTTGGTGTATTAGTGGGTGTCAGCCTGTCCTTGCACCCACAGGTAAATGTGGTTCTCACCTCTCATCAAAGAAAGTCAGCAGGTGGAGGGGGACCTCAGAGAAGACCATGCTAATCAAAACGCAGAGAATGACTGACTGTGGACATCTATTTAGTAAGTTTTAATAAAAATATTACTAGCATTTTGTGATTTTGTAGGTTTAGAAAAGTCTGGAATCTAACATGGGTTTTCAGAGTATAAATATAATTAAAATCCTAATAAAACTCACAATGAATCCAAATATGACTGTGGAGAAGAAACCGCCAATGAATCCTTCCCAGGTCTTCTTAGGAGACAGCTATAGAGGTGGAACAAGATGGGGGGGCTGGGGGTTAGTACACCTACAAACCTGGAAACACAAGGGCCTCTGCGAGTTCCCCAATGCCCTGTACATCTCCTCTCCCCTCCCCTCCCCTCCCTCCCTCACCCCCCTCTGGTTTTTCGAACTGGGTTTCTCTGAAACAGAGCCCTGGCTGTCCAGGAACTCGCTCTGTACACTAGGCTGGACTCAAATTCATAGAGATCTGTCTGCGTCTGCATCCTGAGGGCTGGAACTAAAAGTGTGCGCCACCACTGCCTGGACTTCCCTTTTCTCTTAGTCTAATGATTTAAAACTCCAGTTGTTTACTGTATGGTCATGATGTACCTGAGCAAGTGTCTTAAGGAGAATTTAACACACTAGACCCTCCTGTGTGTGTGATGTATTATGAAAGTCTATTCATTTCTGTTAATTAGCCTCAAGTCCTTTCTTTTTTGTCTTTCAAAATGCTATAAATTCAATACTGAAATCATTTTCCCATAGCTTGCATACTCCTCTTGGAATAAGGTTGTTAGTCATCCTGAGTACATGCCATCAGTGCTGACCTGCTACTGATCAAAGCACAGAAGGAATACAACAGAGCCCAGGCCCAGGCACTATGACACTCCAGGTTGTCTTGCTTTGGGCAGGTAGGTTAGGGGGACAGGGTCCCATTCTGGCCTAGAGTTTGCAATCCTCCTGCCTCAGCCTCTCAAGTGCTAAGATTATAAATTGGTACTTGAATGTTCAGCTCAGTCCTAATATGCAATGTATATGAGATTTCCTTCCAAAATGAAATATTCAACAGCACCATGCGCACGCGTGCATGCGCATCACCCCCCCCCCCCATGATCTATGTCTACCTTTAGAAAGGAACATATTGTGCTTCTAAGAATAGACACTGGCTATGCCTCAGTTTGGCTCTTATTTCCCAGTTAACAAGCCATTCAGGGAGAAAAATCTGGAGGTAAGTCAGGAACTTGGTAGTGTAAGCAGAGAAGATTTGAGTCTGTGGTCCTAAATGCCCAGAGCTGCCCATGGAAGGTAAGAATTGAAATGCCCATGTCAAGGGGGCCCGCAGGGACAGAGCTAACTCTCAGGGAAGGAACGGGTCACAGCCCAAGCCACCCAAGCTCCGTGTAGAGTTCTTAACCTTTAACCTGAGATACCTCAAAGCTAAACAAACCTGGCAACAATTCTGCCCCAGAGAAGTACCAAAGCCCCTTCTCCTGGAATAATCCAGAGACTGTATTAGTGCTGTTAAGTGGACTTAAAGTATCTGCTGACTTAAGAAAGCTTCCAGATGACTCATAGCAGATCACCAGATAATTGCTCAACCTCCTGGGTGTCTCCTGCAAATAACTGTCTTTGGTGAAATCACTTGAAAGGTATCCAGAACCAGACACTGGGACTGCTGTATAGCTCCAAGTTTTGTGAGCATGCTCACTTGTTCTGGCGCAGCAGCTATAGAAACATGTCAGAGATGCACACCCTTGCACGCCAGCAGCCCCGAAACTTGGCCTGGTTCTATGTGGCTGCCCACAGGAGGAGAGCTGATGGAGCCGGTGCTCTGAGGGGAGGCTGCCCATAACTCCCCAGGAGCACTGCGATTCCTCACACTGCTCAGCAGCGTGAGCTAATCCATTATCCAACAGTGGTCCCTGCTTTCTCCATAGCTGCTTTCATCTCAGCTGAGGAATACATTTGTGAGACTCCTATCGAACACTTTGCTCAGGATGGAAACTAACTCCTTCAGGAAACCCCAACATAAAAAGCTCTTAAGAAAAAAAAATTAAACCAGGCGATAGTGGTGCACACTGCTAGTCCCAGTACTCAGGAGGCAGAGGCAGGTGGGTCTACGTGTTCAAGACCAGCCTGGTCTACAGAGTGAGTTCTAAGACCGCCAAGGCTACACAGAGAAACCCTGTCTCAAACAACAAAGACAAAACAAATTAATTAATTAATTTAATTAGTACTAGGAAAAGCTTGGGTTTTTCATAAAATCCTGTTTCTTTCTTTCCCCAAAATGAAATCTGAATATTTTAATTAATGTCTTTGCCTCCACTGTCCATAAACGGAACCCAGTCCAAGGCAAAGCGGCTGTCCACAGATGCTTCCCTCCCTGTCTTAAGTTTTCTAGTCTTATTGTTACATGACCCTGGGTGTCTCCGCACACAGATGGTGTACCTTGCTCTTGCTCTTTTACAAAGTTTAATGAAGGAAGGGACAGTGGAGCGAGCAGAGCCACGGCTGGCTGTGGGGATGCTGGGATGGGGTAAAGAACTGAGCAAGGGCCAGGGGAGGAGAAACCAGCAGGAAGGTGAGGCGACTGGGAGGAGCAGAGGACAATGAAGCCCAGCTCCCATGGAGGACCCAACTGCACAATGACAGCAAACCCAGAGGAGCTCGGAGAAGGCATCTCACTGCCCTGCAGGAGCTGCTACATGCAAATCAAGTGTGCTAAGGTGCCAATGGGCGAACGGTCCTGGGGCCTTGGCTCTTAGGGCTCCCTTCTGACATGTCCCATTACCTTAATTAAAGGAGTTCTTCCAAAAAAAAATCCAAAAAGGTAAGCCGTGATGTCATTGCAGATGACACTTGATATGGGAACGAGGAACCTTTAAAACATTAGCAGAGAGAGGTGTGCACAGTTAAACAGCAGACATCCGGTTTATAGCTCAGAGTGAACCCACATGGTAGCCCTTTAGATCCCACAGTGGACAGAGCAGAGCACAGTA
The DNA here is from genome assembly GCA_019843965.1 of Rhynchomys soricoides. NCBI lineage: Eukaryota > Metazoa > Chordata > Mammalia > Rodentia > Muridae > Rhynchomys > Rhynchomys soricoides. The sequence goes on along the minus strand of JADRCH010000035.1, from coordinate 5,662,916 downwards.
CACGGCAAAGGCCTAACAGAAATAGAAAATACCAGAACGAGCTTGCTCATTTAGCCAGGAAACAGCACAAAATCTATCACTAATCTAAGACACTAAGAGAGCCGGCCAAGGAAACTACTGAATAGCCAACTGCTGTAGTGAAAGGCAAAACAAGCTGCTTGTGCAGGCAGGGGATAAAGTGAGAAGTTTACCCCAAGCTCCAAATGCAAACTCTCCTTCAGGAAAAATATTAATTTTAACTCTTTCTACCTTCGCCTGTGACTCTGTCAAACTCTGATAATTCTGCGGACCTATTTATATAAGCGGCATTCTTCCCTCAATTGAAAGGTTTTCCATGACATCTGTCCGAAACTGGAATGTAAATGTTTACACAGACACATGCACATTTTGGGAAACTGTCAGGGAGTAAAACCTGTCCTGGCAAACTTCCAGTTAGCTACAAAAGGTTCTAGTTGGTGGCGTTACAGTAGAGGGGGCTTGTTTTCATTGCACGCATGAGGGTGCACAGAACCTCGTTAGGCCTTCTCCCCATTCCACTCACTTCTAATTATTACATTGGATAACTTTTAATTAATAAAAATGCTTTCCAAACCCGCAAAGCCCAGTGCTGAGGAGCTCACAGTTCTGTGTAAGCAACGGTCTAGAAACCTGCTCCTTCCTACCCATCTGTCACCGGGAGAACAGACATTTCTCCAGCCTGCCTTCTGAAAGCCAGCTGTCATGTATTTTTACAACCTGTGTAGAACCATCCATCCTGTGCTCTTTTTCTTTGTTTTTAAGTAATATGGGGATTGGTTACATCTGAAACTGTAACTGGGTCTTGAGAAAGACTTTCTGGGTTTTATTTGGAACTAAAGGATTCCAGTCATTAGTGAAGCGTTGTCAAACAGTAAGCAAAATTCAGTAATTTTACTGGGACCTACCAAGTGGTTCATTGTTGGGGAAACTGGGAAGCTACTGCCCGGTGTTAGGGGTTTAAAAGGCAGGATGTAAACAGAGAACACAGCATAACGCAGCATAATCCCTTACCATATCATGCCTTCAAACAGATTTTGGATGACAAGATGTGACTGAGTGACGGTTATCAGTAAAGTGACGTGAGTCCATGCGAACTGTTAACAGCCCAACAACACAAGGGTTAGCAACGCAGCTCGTCAGGCGGCCAAGGAGCAAGAGCAGTTTTGAAACACACATTTTCTGCCATGACTTCTGATCAGAATTCATAAGATAAGGTCATACAAGCAAAACAAGTGCAGTTAGTACATTCCCCTCTCGTATTGCCTACTAGAACCCTGAAAGCACAGAATCATCGGGCAAAACCACCATAATTTATAGATAAAAGAAACGCTAATACCAGTGAGATATACCATTACATTTTGAAAACACAGAGTGGATTGCTCCACATAGATGACTGAATGAGAAGCCACACTGTGTGGAGGACCATGCTGGTGGCTGTTACTCCAGGTAACACACTGAGGGTACTTTCTTCCCTAGGTTTACTATGACAGCCTTTCCTTGCAAAGAGTTATTTCTAGCTTTGAAGGATTAAAACTCTCTGGATTCCCTGCCCTTAAGGCCCATCTTTTCGTGCTGAGAGTGGCTCTTTCTCATGTCTGTCCCTTGACATTACGCAATTTCAACTTTTCAAAGCCCTCTGCTGTGTCCCTCACCCAGCACTCCCTCCACACCCCTCCCTTTTCCCTCAGCCTGAGAGACAGCAACTTCGGTGACTTTTAGCACAATTACTATGGCAGAGTGTGAGCCACAAGCAGTCATAACTCTACGCATTCATCTGAAAGTTTTGATTGGCAATTATGAATTCAAATAATTCAGATCTTTATTTACTCTTAAAAAGTTATTTTTCATTTCAGCAAGGTGTTTTATGTTGGTTGTGTTCTTCTGTTCTACTGGTATACACTTGAAAGAACCAAGTATTTTATACTTAAAATACATTTTTTCCCAATAGGCAACATTTTATACTTGGCCCTCGATGGCCGGTAAGTCTTGTGCCCACAAATTCAGGAGCCCCATAGATACATGGGTCAAATGCACAGACCTGTGTCTCCTTGTCATTAGTCACTATATAGGATTTGATTGTGTTAAATCTTATAATTAACTAAAATGATCTCAAGAGCACGAGAGGTGGGCCGCACAGAAACTCAAGGTCCCAAGGTGCATAGCGTTTGTTGTTCACAATGGCCCTAGAAGCAGTTCCTAAGAGGAGACTTCATTACCTCCAATCTGTCCTGCTTGGTTTTAGGTTTCATTAAGAATTTTACTATAGGATCCCCTGAAATTAGAAATTTAGGAAATATTACAAATTTCTTAGCAATAATAATTTGTAGAATGTTTCCTTAAAGAAAAGGCCAAGTGGGAAGAATGACCCGATCTGAAGAAGCCTCGCTGATCCTGGGTTTGCAACCTCAGTTCTGCGGCAGACTCCAGATTTGCAGCTCCGCTTTAGGAAAACAGGAAACGCATTGTGTAAAGTAGCGGATCTTAGGAAGCAGACTGCTTCTCCCCACTGAACTGAGACTCTTAGGGTAATCTGTGGCTGACCATAGCTGCCACAAAGGCACACGCTCTGCCACTATGCTTACATCGGCAGCAGGTGCTCAAAGTCAGCTGCCAGAGACAGCACAGCAGAGACTTCCTAGGCTCTCCCAGAACCATCCCAGAGATGAATTCCCACAGTTAGGGAATTCAAACATACCATTTACTTTTTTTTTTTTGTCTTTGAGAAAAATTTTTTTGAATGTTTCAATAACACTTTAGGAACTAATGTAAGTTTTAGTTCTCAAAACTCTTTCAACTCCAGTATTTTATATCTAATGAACACAGGAAAAAGTTGAAAAAATTCTTCAGGCTCAGGCAAGGCGTTAACTAGCAAATTTGACCGTTCTCCCTCAAGTGCCAGGAGAGAATGAGCTGCTGATACACACCATGTAGAACTGCAGTCGGTAATGTTTCTTCACCAAGCTCAGGACAAACATGCAGAAACCTGCTCAAGAACAAAAGACACGTGGTGTGAGTTTGTCTCAAGTATGAGAGTCCATGAATCCCCTCCCCACCCCCAATAACTGGTTTCCTGCATCATTGTCCAAGCCATCTTAGCCATCACTCAACCCAACACTTCCTCTCCTTTAGGTGGTTTAGGAGTTTCCTAAAGGAACGATTTTGAAATCTCTAAAATACCTGAAATATTCCATGGAAAAAATTCAATCAATATCTCCTACATTAATTAAATGAATTAATCCCTTGCTAATAAGCAAGCTGAAAAGCATCTTAAATTGTCACTCTATCAAGAGCAGGCTGGTAGGTCGGTGGCAAAGTGTCTGCCTAGCATGGGAAGGGCCCTGTTTTCAATATTCAGTTAGCAGACCCTACCACCTTGAGAGAATCACAGAATATGCTCAGTGTCTACAACTATTATGGCAGCAAGTGCCCATGAAACACAGTCCATTCCTAGCTGCCATTCCGTCTAAGCTGCCGTATGTATTAACTCCATCCTTCCAGTGTCCTTGACGTAGCTACCCACCATCACCTCCACAAACGAGGACTGAGGAGCACAGAATGGAAAGAAACGTTTAGATGCCCCTGCCCTCAAGTCATGCCGTTCCATAGAAACTCACGTGGCAGGATTCAGAAAAAAAATAACTTGCAGTATCCCAAACCAGTACTGTGAGCACAGGATAATGCTCTCAGGTAGTTTCTTCTCTCCTAGTGCTTGAGTTTCTGACTTCCTCACAGACACTTATCACAATGAAGACATACTGCACTTGTCCAATTCAGTGAAGCTCTCTAATCATATACTAACTCAATGAGAGGCTTGCTCAGAACACTGTAACCTTGTACGGAAGTGTTTCCAGCAGTGGATACTGAAAACGCACAACTGAGTATAATCTGGACAAGCCGCATGAGTTCTGCAATGGGATCAGAGTGAATCTTCACAGAAACATAATCTGTTTTTTCCAACTGACCTACAGCACATGAGATAAATGCTAACTTTTACATCTCTGTACTCAGTACATGGCACGGTGCAACCCAGGGTGCATCTTTCCTCAGGGCAGAGAAACAAGCAGCAGCTGCCTCTGTCTGTTTTTGAAGACTGACTTTAAATGTCCACAAGTAAGGATTATAGCAGGATAAGGGCAGTGGGTACTGGTCACTGTCCCTATGTCCTGTCTGTCAGTGGGAAGGGGCCACCGTCCCTACGTCCTAGCTGTCATTTGCAGAGTAAACTGCTCACTGGACTGCAAAGTTGGTAAGAGAGCACTCTTTGGAAGAGATATCCTAAAGCTGAAACAACACCCAGGAGTGGAGGTAGAGAGAACGCGGGTGAAAGAAAGGGCCGAGGACATGGAGTCCGTACTGCTCCAACTGCCAAGCATAAAGTCTCGTTTTAAGTTTTCCTGCTGTGATGACTAGGTTTATGTTTTCTTTATTTCTTTATTGAGATTTTTTTTTATAAGAATGTGTATTTATTATTTTCCTTCTCTCCCCTCCCCATTTGACTCCTCAAATTCATATATATATATATATATATATATATATATATATATAGGGTGGGGGAGGGAGGAATCAAAGTGGAGACACATCTATCACACTGTACAAAATCAACTCAAAATGGATCAAAGACCTCCATGTGGACCCTGAAACGATGAAACTCTAGAAGGTACATGGTCGGCAGTACCTACAGGACACAGGTAAAGGAGCGTACTCTGAAAGGGACTCCGTTTGCCTAGGTATTAAAGCCAAGAATTGATGAGTGGGACCTTACAAAACTAAACATTTACTACAGCAGAGGAAAGAATCAGTCAAGTGAGAGGAAGCCTGCAGAGGAGAGAATATTTGACAGCTATTCACCCAATAAAGGATCAATACCCAGAATTTACAAAATGTCACAAAACAGTCAAGAAAATAAATGACCCAGTTACAAACTGAGCAAAAGATCTAAACAGACAGTTCTCAATAAATAAATAAATAAATAAATAAAAATGCTAAGAGATAGCATCCTTTGAAATCAGGAAAAAGCAAATTAAAATCACTTTGAGATTTCATCTTACCCCAGTAGAAAGGCCAAGACCAAGAAAGCAGTCCACAGCAAATGCCAGTGAGGGTGTGGGAAATGGGCCCCCATTCTTTGTTGGCAGAACTGCAAACTGGTGTGTCCACTCTGGAAATCAGTGTGGAGAATTCTCAAAAAGCCAAAGTCTGATCTACCCTATGACCTGGCTAGAGCACTCCTTTGCATATGCTCAGGAAGTCAAAGGCTATACACCCTTTTACCTAGGATCCCTCTCTAGTGTTCAGATATGAAGCATCATCTGAAGTAATTGCAGAAATCCGTAAAGTGGGGAGGGGGAGAGAAGGAGCTCTATAGAGGGGGATTGTGGGTCACAGGCACTATGGAGGGGGATGGGCAAAATGCATTGGGGCAGCATGGGGGAAACTTGCCTGGGGAGGGGGAGGGATATGGAAAGAAAACAGGAGGAGGGGGTAAATAACACTAAAGATCCTTGGCAAAGCCAAAGGAAACCGTGTAGCCCGTGCGTGCGCGTGAGTGTGAGCCTGTGTGCCTGAGCGATGCAGTTTAGATGAACTTGTGCCACTTTGGTTAACAATGCTCCACCAAAAGACCACAGACTATATGGCTATCTTTAACTGCTGACTTGACACAATCTACAGTCACTTGAGTAGAGAACCCAGAAGTTTTCTGGCTCATGCTGGCGTGTGAGTACGCCTGTGGGGCTGTCTTTTGTTGACTGGATGGTGGACGGCGTGGAAGGGAGCTGAGGACAAGCAGACAGGCATGCATTCTCGCTCTGCTCCTGACTGTGGGTGTGACTAGCTGCTTCAAGTTCCTGTCTTGACTTCCTTGAACAATGGACTGACCTAGAATTGAGAGCCAAAATAAACCCTTTCTCCCCAAAGTTGCTTTGTGTCAGGGGTTTTATTACACCAGCAGAAATGATGTTGAAATGCTTCCCATAGCAGGTAGATATAGCTTGCAGTTCAAGCAGTAATGGGACCTCTGCACCACTGTGCACTGCTGATCTGTGGTTGGAGCTGCATATCCACGGGACTAGACAGACCTCTCTGCCCAAGCAAACCCCTCAGTCCCCTGGCAAGGCCTCAGGAACTTCTGGATAGGATCAGCCACGAGTCATTCATACTAAAATCCACCAAACAAAATGATCAGCAGAATCATTCTATACCTTCCTAATTGACACTTTATCCAGAACAATCTTGACAATACATTTTCACCTACAGGCTACAATTACTCGAGAACTAAATACATCAGAACCATACAGTCTCTAATGTCGGGGAAGGAGGTGTAAAGAGTGTCACAGGCTCCTGTATTTGAATGCTTAGTCACCAGGCAGTGGCACTGATTGAAAGGATTAGGAGGTGCAACCTCATTAGAGGAAGTGTGTCACAGAGGGTGGGCTTTGTCATTTCAAAACGCCCTCTCCCTCCACCCTGCCTCTCTTTTGGCCTGTGGACCAGGATAAAGTTCTCAGCTACTGCTCCAGTACCATGCAAGCCACCAAGCCTCCAGCCATGACGGAAATGGACTAGGTCTCTGAAACTGCAAGCCAGCCCCTAATTAAATAAGAGTTGCCTTGGTCACGGTGCCTCATCACAGCAGCAGAATGGTGACTAAGACAGCAAGTTCATCTAAAGCTAGGTATTTTCAAAGAAAAACATTCTTTTTAAAAGTTGACATGAAATCACCACTCACAACTACATGACTGAATATTTTATGCTTAAAACATAAGAGTGTATACACATTATATCTTAACAGCTCTAGAGGAAATACGCTTTATACATCTGGATCCACAGTCACACCTTTCTCTTAACTAGCAGGCAACACTTACATAACCATGTTTTCAATTAAAATCATAGGCTTTACTATGTAACTACAAGGAACAGTATTCACTGGAAAGGCTGGTTAATTTTTTTTTCCAACATGACACAAAGCAGAGTTACATAGGAAGAGGGTCACTTAACTGAGGAACTGCCTTCTTCACACTGGCTTGCGGATGTCTGTGGGGCATTTTCCTGATTAATGATCAGTGTGGGAGGGCAGGGATACCCCTAGGCAGTGGTCCTGAAGTGTATGAGAAAGTAGCTGAGCAAATCATGCAAGCAAGCCGGTAGGGCATGCTCCTCCACGGTCTCAGCTTCATTCTTTGCCTCCAGGTTCCTGCTGTGGCTCCCCTCAGTGATGGCTCTTGCTGTGGCTTCCATGACCACAAAGAATAAACCCAATAAACACTTTTCTCCTCAAGTTGCTTTTGGTCAGTGTTTTCATTACAGCAGCGGGAAGCAAACTAGAGCAGGTCCCTGGCACACTCAGCTCTGATGTAACAGCTCTCAGTGTAGCTGCTCTGGCTGAGCTGGAGGTGCTGATGCAGAGATGAGCAGCCTATAAGCATCCCAAGCACTCCTCAGGGGGCAGCAAGAGCCAGTTCCCAACAGAGATGACTCCACAGCAAAGAACAGAAGCAAATGACACGGTCAAGCATGCCAGGAAAAGAGAAGAACTGAGAATTTCAGAAAATGAGTTAACGGTTTAAATTAGCAAGCATTTACAAGTATCCAGATGCAAGATACAAAAAAAAAAGTGAGATAGGAAGCCATGAGCATTCCAGAGCCCACTGTCCAGCTGAAGAGACAGAAGACAGAAAGATGAATCGGTTTTAAATTTTACTATTAGTGACTAAGCAACTCAGTAAACACATGTCATCTTCAGTCCTAACAGCCATGAGGATGGGCCTAGGTTTACACGAGGTGCTTGCTAACTCACCCCTCACTCTCTAGTAATGCTACTTGACAAAACTCACACTTCTGGTATCGAGTTGGCTTCAGAGGCCTCAGGTGGGCTCACTCACACCCTGGCTACAGCTGAGTCGGTTACACAAAAGTTACAGAGGAGGTAACAGGCAAACAGCCCTGGCGGCTGAGTCTTACAAGAAGTGCTGTGAAGGAGTCTGATCAAATACCTCAAGGATTTTAAAGGAACCAAAACGACCACATATAAATGTATTCAAAACGATCACGTGACTGTGGCTGGTGATGTCCAACACCCCAAATACCTGAACCTGTCATTACAGGACTTGCATCTACATGCTTGCTCTCATTCCTAAACAGCCCAAATCCAAGTCACCCAACCTGTGAGATGTTCCTTTTTATGCAAATCTGGTCTCTGGAGAAGTTTGTATTATTTCCAGTCTCACTGACTTTTTTCTTTGCTTATTCATCGAATTTACTTTGTGACAAGATTATCTAAATGTCAGAATGACTTCCAGACCCTAGTCAGTGTATGATAGGATGCCCTCCATTGAATTTCATGGCCTCTGATGAGGAGGACAGACCCAGAGATATTACATTTTATTCCAATAACACTTGATGTCAGTGAAACAGCTTAGGCTTTCTTTGCTTATAACATCAGCTGAGACATACTTTCCAAAGTCCTTTGATCACAGCAATAAGGCCAGCGCTTTCACCGCGCCCGACATACTATAACTACAGACGGGTGAACACAGCGCCTCGCCTTTCCCGTACCGTTCCAAAGTCCAGCTATGTCAGTCAGACGCACATCAAGACAACAGACAAGGCAAGGGGGAAGAGAGGGGGAAGAGAGGGAGGAGGGGAAGAAGGGGGAGGAAGCCACAGCTTTGCCCATGCTCACACTGTGCCCAGGACTACAGGCAGGATTCTGACATAACTACAGATCAGGAGGCACAGGTGGATTTATACAGTAACTGGAAAGTATAGAATAATCTGCTCTTCTCTGTCTAAGAAAGTAGCTGAGGGAAGACAGGAACACATAGGCTTGAATACTCTGGAAATTTCTAGAGTAACTTCAGTCAGCCTCTAGAGACAGGAAGTAAGGCTCCACAGCATCAAGCCGATTCCACTGAACACTCGTTTGTTTTTCTGAATGTTTACTATTGGCATATAAGATATATGTTTTTAAAACATCCTATCTTTAATAAGACTTTTAGGATTTTGGCATGCTTCCTACTCAGAAGGCAGCCTATGGAGAGGCACAGACCAGACCCTGGTCAGCAGCGGGCACAGATCCAGCTCTCCCAAACTACTTAAACTCCAGTGGCTTTAGGCCCTGTGGTAGAAAACCTGGCTATCCCTGACAGCCCACAGGACTGAGACACCGAGGGGCTGTGGTAAGACATGGGAAGAATGCAGCTATGTAAAGATACAGAAAGAACATAGCCCACGTTAAGGTTGCTGTGAGCATGTACATTCATTTCCATTCAGCCCTGGCAGCCGCTGAGATGCCACTGAAAGAAACGAAGATGGAGACCAAGCAGAACAGAGAAGAGAAGGAAATCATCTGAGACAGTGGGGCTGACTAAGGGTCTTCCCTAGAACGACACGGACAGTGGAGGCAGAAGCATCGAGGAAACTGGCTAGCGGCAGACACAAGCTCCCGCCATGACATCAGTCATGAAGATAGACTAAAGAGACTCCAGGAACACAAAGCATGCTCTCCTGCACCTCACACAGGGCACTACTGGGTGCCCTGCTTCTGCAAGGCAGGGGTGAAGGTAAGGCTGGGGGACCAGGGAAAGATCTAAATCACAAAGACAGGAAGCCTCTGTGCAGCTGGTCCACAGGAGGAGGGGCCCAGAGACCTCCAGAAAACAAGGAAAAAAAAGATATAAAAGACAGGCTCTCTGCCTTGTGAAGACATCTGAAAACGAGCACCCAGAATACTACAGTGTGTGTGAGCTTGCCACAGGAAATACGGAAGGTTCTGAAGCTGAACTGGGTGGGAAGGAGAAGGAAGGGCAGTTGCTTCAGTAGGAGAGGTCAAGAGTTCAAATGAATGGAGGGCTGGAAGGATGGCATGCTGGGTAACAGCACTGGCTGCTATTCCAGAGGACCATGGCCTGATTCTCAGCACCTATGCGGTAGATCTCAACCATTTCTAACTCCAGCTACTGGGGGTCCAACACTTGCTTCTGGCCTCCTCGGGCCCTGTATGCACATGGTGAACGGATATACATTCAGGCAAAACATTCATACACACACACTAAAAATCTGTGTAAATAGGAATAGAAATGAGAAGGTATTTGGCTCAACAGGAAAGCATGGCTTGGATACCTGTCAGGCACCATAAGCCAGGACTGAGCGTGCGGGACGTGAGGCAGGGTTTAACAAGAAGACAACATCAAAACAGACAATGCCAATAAGAAACAAGTAGGTCCATCGCTTACAGAAAACATCAAAACAGACAATGCCAATAAGAAACAAGTAGGTCCATCG
>JADRCH010000035.1:5640463-5652607 GCA_019843965.1 Rhynchomys soricoides | reverse complement strand
AAAACATCAAAACAGACAATGCCAATAAGAAACAAGTAGGTCCATCGATTACAGAAACAGAAAACACAAGAGTGCCTGGGGTGAAACGCTGTTGACACTTCAAATCTCTAGAAACGGATTTTTTAAAAGCTAATAAATAGCACAAATTCTTTTAATTAACCATTAATTTTGCTAAGTAATTCTAGTAACAAATAAAGCAAACTGTCGGGGGTAATGACAGAAGGTGTATTGGGGGATGTGGGACCCTCAGTTTGAGCCACACCAGAAGCCACAAAGCAAAGCAAAGCAACCCAGAGAAAGCAGAAGCTGCCACAGAGCTCTTTCCTGCTAACCTCACTGATGTGTTAAACAGCAAGGGGGAAGTGCTGGTCTGCGACTGGGGAGCCATATCCCTATCTCCTCAGGAAAGATTCCACCTTGGAATCAAGTCTTCATTCAAAGAAATCAAGCTTGTCTGGGGAGAGAAAGCAAGACATGGTGGCGTGGACGTGTCCCAACAGCCAACAGCCCTCTGACCCATACTACAGAACCTTAAGGGGACCTTTCAGCAGGTGCCAATCACTGCCATCTCTTTGTGACCACACCCCTTCCAGCTGCCCAGAATTCAAATGGACCAGCCACCTCCAGACTGAAAGAACAGGGATATTTTAGGGCCTATTTCTAAGAATGTATCTTCTATAAATATATCATCAATAACTCTTTAAAGATTTATTTGATTTTATGTGTGTGAGTGTTTAGCCTGCATGGGTGTGTGTGTACAGAAGAGGTATTGGTCCCCTGGAGAGTTGTAAGCCACCACGTGCACTCCAGCCCCCAATTAATAACTTTTTAAATTAAGAGGTGAAAAAAATCAGAAAACAGGATTGGATGGGGTGAAAGCCGATATAAAACGAGCAAGATCTTTTAGACAAAGACCCCCACTCTCCAAAAGCCCCTGGCATCTTTCCATGCTGAGTTCCACATCCTCATTTCTTAGTATCAGAACGTTAAGGAACGAGAGGCCTCACTTAAGTACAGACTGGAACTTGGTGCATTCCAGCTTGTCCTTATACAGGCCGACTTTCAATCTCAAGCAACAAAAAGAAAGCCAGCATCCAGGAAACACATACAAAATGACATCCCCAGAAGACTGCTGATTACTCTGGAAGAAAGTCTTATTCCCTAGGGACATTACAAATGTATATTTGTAAAATCTTCTCTATAAATTATATTAGGTTGATAAATATTCTGTGTCTCAAAGGTTTTTAAAAACTATGAATTGAAAAGAAAAATCTCAAGAATATGGAATGCTATAATTATTCATTTTTATTTAATTGCCACTAGAAAGCAAATGCTACTTAAGACCATAATGGAATAAATAGCTTTATACATGAGAAATAGTTTGAGGAGAACCCAGAATAAAATGTAACAGGAAAAACACAAATGCATTTAAACAGCCTCCGCAACCATTAGCCTAGGGAACCATGCGCTGCTGCGGGTCAGTACAGAGTGACCCCGAGTTACCTGCCAGGTAGAGGGCGAAGGATATGAACCTGTGGTAGCGAATGAGGAACTGCAGCTGCTCTTCCCTCTGAACAAACGTGGCGAAGTAATCTGCTACTGTCTCTCCATAGAAGAAGTAGTTCACACACAGGAGGAAGTACCTGGAATTTAAACCCATTAGCTTGCTGTGTTGAAATGCCTTCTGTCAAATGGGACACAATTAGTCCCTGCATTTTGCTGCCAAAACTAAGATCAACATCCAGTGAGGTGATGCATCCAAAACATGCTCCCCCACAGTGCTATTTCCTCATTTTAGACTTAGTTTTAAACCTATCAGCCAACCACAACCAGCGATCCAAAGGCAACTCGTGTCTAACTCAAACTATAGTATCAGAGACAGCATGGCAACATACAACAGACATGGGTGGGCGCGCGCACACACACTGCATTAAGTTTATAATGAAAAGAATTCCTAGCTGCTCAGTGGTCCCAGGTTAAATAACAAATACTGGAGGACACAACCCCACCTCACTGTGGCAAGCTAAGAGGGAAAGGGGGAAGAGATGGCAAGCATCTCCCAGCCCTGCTCCTTGCATAGCCCTCATGTCTTTCTCAGCCCTTCCGAATGCCCAGAAGGGCTCCAGGTGAGCAGTAATGCTTGCTAATTTAGTGTGTGTGTGTGTGTGTGTACACATATGTGTGTGTGTGTGTGTGTATTTCCCATATCTCTGATGAGAAATGAAGAGCCCTAACAATTACCTCTTATGACAGTCACCTACCCACCCCACCCACCATGCCCCCATCTCCAGGATCTTACTATATATCTTAGGCTGGCTCTGCCCTAATGATCCCCCTGCCTCAGACAGTCAGCAATTTGAGTTGCTGTGGTTGCTGTATCCCAGAACTAGGGTTACAGGCTCTCACCACCTTTGGGTAGGGAACTACTTAGAATATTCAAAGCCTGAAGGTGAGGTACATATGTCTTCGTAAGCCAATGGCTCCCTGGATGATGTTAACAAAATAACTCCCTTCAGGGCATGGCCATGTAGACCGAAAAGGATCTATTACATCACCGTGTTTCCTACTCAGGGACTTGATAACAATGAGTGCCTGAAGTGTTTAAAAAGTACACACAGCAAAGCTTCACATGTATTTGTACCTTTCAAGTATTTTGTGTTCTCTATTTGGGAAAGAAGATAAGTAAGCTTTTTCATAAAATCACAATTGGGGAGGAGTTAAAACAGCAGATACATTAATCATTAATCAGATATCATAGAGACTAAATGCAAGCTTGAGAAAGGCCATGCCAGAGGAGGAGCAAAGGTTATTTCCGTCTTTACAAAGTTAGTTGCTCCACTTTTCTCTTTCTCCAGAACCCTTCTGTGATTTCAGAACTCAGCAGTGAGTCAGATCTGCATATCTAGGGCATTTCACGGCCACTCACCAACTTAGTGTTCTAAACCACGGGAGGTCGTAGGAGTGATAGACCCTGTACCCAATGGTGATGATCTCCTGGAAGCATTTCACTTGGATGCCCAGAACCTGGAATAAAACATAACACAGTCACACGGTCCCCGTGCATCTCTCTCTGCTGTGTTCCTTAAGAGTTCTCGACACGTGTATTTCAGAAACTCTTAATCTATGAACTTGTAATTATTCTAAATGGTAATGGCAACACTAGCTCTTCCTAATGGAGTGGTGTCTGAGAAGAAGGCTGTTTAAACGACGGTCAGCGATTTCCCCAAGAGAAGCCTGTTCAGCAGTTTAAAGTGCAGGGCTGGTGTCCCCCTGGCAGCTGAGCGGGCCTTACCCACTCATTTCTATTATTTATTTCCATGAATTCACACCATTCCTCAAGATGGGGTCATCTTTTCTTTTTGAGACAGGGTCTCACCCTATAAAGCAGACTAGCCTCTAGCCCCCTATAGAGCAGACTAGCCTCTAGCCCCCTATAGAGCAGACTAGCCTCTAGCCCCCTATAGAGCAGACTAGACTAGCCTCTAGCCCCATCTCTCTGCCCAGCTCTCATCTTTCCATTAACGTCTCTTACTTTAGTATAAGACAAGGCTGACTTACAGAAGTGTGCTTGTATGTATGCATCTTTAGTCGTGTGTTCCCACCACTTATAAAGATGGCGGCACAGACCTTCAACCTTAGCACACAGGAGCCAAAGGAGCAGATCTCTGAGAGTTCAAGGCTAGCCTGGTCTCTACATTGTGAATTGCAGGCCAGCAGCAGACAAATAGTAAGACCCTACCTTAAAAAAAAATGTCTAAGACAAATAAGTACAGAATCTCCTTCTCACGGCTGTGCAGACCACTGCAGAACCAGTAATGGCAGCAGTGTTGGTCATTCCGAACTGTCACTGATAGCCTTTCACACAGGCACACTCTGCCCTGGCAATGAGATTCACAGAGCTCTGCTTGCATGGTGTCTTTGTGTTGATGAACTGATAGTCTACTCATAGTCTTGCTCAAAGATGCACATGGATTTAGGGGAAACCTCAGCATCTGACTGCAGCTTGGCCTACGTCAGTTCCAAGACTCAGTTTGCAAAGGGCACAACGAACAACTTTGAAGTAACAGGTTTGAGTGTGCACACAAGAGAGCATTCTCTTCCTCTAGAGAGCACACTCAAGGGCTTAGGATTATACAATCTTGTACAAAATAACACTTCTGTAAGCTTAAAGAGCTTAAAGACTCTTTAAGAAATATCTTAGGATTATATCATGTGTTTGCAGATTAGAATCTAAAATACATTTACAAAACTCATGTCCGAATATGTATTTTTTTTATTAATTCTTTTAGTATTTAGTATTAAGTTTATGGAAATGAGGCAGTGAAGAACAGACACAACTGCTCAAGCACAAGGACCTCAGTTCACATGCGTGAAGGTCAAATCTCAGCACTGGGGGAAGGGGAGGCAAGACAGCAGGCAAAGCCCAGGCTTCACTGGTGGAAGCAGCCACAGCATCAGCCTCCAGGCTCTGGGAGAGATCCTGCCTCAAAAGATACAGAGGGAGAGATGGGAGCAACACTCAGCATCAGTCTCTGGTATCTACATGTGCATACACACAAGTATACATGCGTGCACTCACACAAACATGCACACACACACATATGGAGGGAGAAAGAAGCACGCACACACAGAGAGAGAGAGAGAGAGAGAGAGAGAAAGAGAGAGAGAGAGAGAGATTGGTTTCTATAAATTAGTCTTCTCAAACCTGCCATTCAGGATATTTTAAGCTACTTATTATTGTCCGTCCAATCACATGCTATGAATAAGCCGTCCAATGAAGAATTACTGTGTCCAGGTATAAGGAGTGCTGGGAACAAAAGTCATTCATGTATCATAAAAACAAAGGCTATTTATTTAAAGGCCATTCTTCAAATAACCTCTGTGTACATATGAAATAAAAGGTTGTTCTCACGAAACGAACCACAGAATGGAGACAATGTTCAGTGTTAAGATGACATGGCAAGCCACACCCTTTACAGAACAAAGAGCTTTTAAAATTCCAAGTGCCGTGATGTAGTGTCCATGAACACTCAGACAGCTCCGAATATCATTTTACTGAGGAGAGAGGGGCTTTCTCTAAGATCTTACGAGATAACGTAAGATGATCATTACAGCTTGCAAGAAGAATACAGAATGTCTGGGGAAATCAAAATAAGGAATTCAAAGCAATAAAGTTAAAATCTTTGAAATGTATTTATATTATTAAGGACTAGGGGATTACATAGGAATTGATACCCCATACCATTGATATTGGTAGCAATAATCATTGAAAGAAGTTCATTGGCCAATAGATGTGTTAAGAGCCTTAAAAACAACATCCAATTCTTTAGAAGCCTACTTCTCTAGTCACTGAGGATGCCTGGAAATGAATCAGGGCATGTGCTCTCAGACAGAGCACATTCAATAAGCAGGAAATGCTAATGCCATGTAGAAATGAGCAGTCCCCCTGCGGCGGGGAATCAGCAGCCATGCCTGCAGAGGACTGGGGCATGTTAAGGTGTGTATAAGTACTTCTGAGCCATCAGTGTGTACAGATGACGGTGTGAACAGAGCTACGCAGTGAGGGATGACGGGAGAGGAAGGGTTTGAGTATTTGTCACCAGAAGGAGTGAGCATGGACTGGGGAGGGGGCAAAGCAGAGACAGTAATGCAGGCTAGATCACATGACATGACCACACCAGCAGAGGGTGTCGCACAAGGGACACAGAGAGACTGGAGTCTGTCTAGAAGGAAACTGGGAATGCGCCACCTGACAAAAAATGGCATAAAAGGATTTACTTCAAATATTTTAATTCAGAGTTTTTCCGGATCCATGCTGAGGCAGAACATCACAGTTGGGAGGCACAGAAGAGCAGAGCTCTTCTTTCCTGGGAGGCCAGGAAGCACAGATTAGAACAGAGAAGAGCACAGGCAAACAACCCCAAACCCACACCCCTCTGATCTACTTCCTCCAATCAGCGGTGTCAGTTTCCACACCTCCCAACACGTCCATCAGGTGGAATCGCTGACTAGGTCAGGCCCCGTGATCTAGCAGCTCTCCACCAGGTGGGAACCAAGCCTTCACTTAGGAGCCTTTTTAGGGGACGCTACACCATAAGCAGAGGGGCTAAGGATGAAGAGGAACGTGGAGTAGCCAGGAAACCCTGGAACAACAGATTCACGAAGGACTGCTGCCTGACAGAACGCAGGATTTGGACATGCTGAATGTCGTCTAAGGGATATGCAAACAAGAAAGCCTATTTTTATTTTAGGAATCTATTCTAAGAAAATAATCTGATTTAAGAAATCAGAGCTTTTCTGTGCTGGAGTATGTTCAGGATAGTGTTACTCATACAGAAACAGAACATAACCTGAATGTTTAAAAATAGCACAGCGAGTTAAATAACACGACACTTACACTCTATTAGATAGCGGAATCTACCACAGTTGGTGGATAGAGATGGTGGAACAATACCAGACTTTGAAATGGTATTTATTTTGAAAAATAGGGCACAAAATTTTAGTCTTAGTGTTGTTATGGCAATGATTTTTAAAGCAAAAACTAAAAGAGCAAAAGAGAGATGCCTGGCAACAGCCTGGTTTGGGTTTAGTCAGTTGATAGTAGACTTGGAGTAATCGTGAGAATGTTGGATCTGTTTCCATGCTCACAATGAAAAGGCTAGAGACAGTCAAAGTGAATCCTACAGTGTGAATTAACAACTATCAGAGAGAGCGAGGAAACCTCCCACAATACCTTCTCTATGCTCTGCTATGCCTTTAGCTCACAGTGTGCTCAGTAATGACATCACTAGAAAGCTGGTTTCAGCGAGCGAGCACAACCCAAGAACTGTAACCTGGGACAGATGGAACTAAGATGTGTCCGCTGCCAGCACTCCCCACAGTGAGGGAGGGCTTAAGTACTTCCTCTTTCTCTCTTTGGTTGTGTGGGGTTTTGTTTGTTTTAGAGATGAGGTCTTGCTAGCAGCTGCAGACTGGCCTAGAACTCATCTACGTCTCAGACCAGCTCCACACTCTGACCCTCCTGCCTCTGCTCAACAACAGGCTGAACAACAGGCACGTTATTACACCATGCTTGTTTAGAAATGAGTTTTCTACGAAACTCTCTTGAACTGATCACTGTAAAGTGCTGGCTTACAGAACAAGCTAAGCCATGGCAGGAATAACATATACTGCTCAAAACAGACACAGGAGGTGCATGAAGAGGGACAGAAATAAGACCTCAAGCACGTACCGTGATAACACCTGAGCGCCGGCTGCCTGGGCATCCATATTCTCTCAATATGAATATACGAAATACCATATGCATGCACGTCCAACGAAGTTAAACAATAGTAGCTCACATATTCTTTAACCACATCTTTAACATTCTTACCTTTTCCCACTGACTGACCTCACCAAACAATGCAAGTAACTTTAAAAAAAAAAAACCACCTTTATTTTCCTTTCATAGCAGGAAAAGTAAAGAAAGTCTAAGCACTTTAGGCAGATTTATGATTTTTCTTTTTAAAAAGTCGGGACTCAACTGAGCATGGTGGTACATGCCTGTAATCCTGACATTGCAGACAGAGGCTGAAGCAGGAAGATTGCAAGTTCGAGGCCAGCCTGGCCTACAGAGCAAGTTCAAGGCCAGCTTAGGCCTTTAAAGCAGTCAGGATCCAAATCTCGATGAACGTCTCTAATTGTGATCTGAATTGTGGCCTGAAAGAGTAATCTGAGCTGATGAACTTCTTTTACTGTGACTAGTTTTACTTTCAAATGTGTTTTTAATAAAAGAAAAACCACATCATGTTGCTGATAACCATATCAGCTGTCAAGAGGACAGAGTACTGGGGGTAAAGACAGGAAGATGGGTAAATGCATTCGAATTCTCTAGGAGGCAGGATAAGGGAAGGTTCATGTAGGGAGGGGCCAAACGAATAGAGATGAGATGAAGCAAGTAGTAAGGGACAGGGAGAGCCCGGCACAGCTGCCTGCTGCACAAGTGTGCACGAGGAGAGCCCGGTGCAGTTGCCTGCTGCACAAGTGTGCATGAGGAGAGCAGGTGCCACAGTGGTAGCAGTGGGGACTGGCCAGGAGAGAGAGTACAGTTTTACCCAGAGAGCCTTGTCACCTTCACAGGTCATCCTCATTAATAATGAGGGACACTGTGTGTGCCCGAGATTGCTTGTCACTATTCATTGCTAAGCCATGCTTGGACACTTGGGAACCCCTGATAAATCTGTTGAACTAAAGGACCCCTCCTGGCTCCCACTCCTGGGGTACACATTCTCTCTGGGGAACACCTCTACTCCCGCCTCCTCCCTTCTCCTCCTTGTCACCTACTCAACCTTCAGACGGAAGCTCCCGTGTTGCGTGTTGCACAATGCTTCCAGAAAGTTCTTTCCTGTTCTGAGAGTACTAGTCTTTATTTAAAACACTGCAGTTTGTGATTAGAAGCAGCTAATCCGTTCTTTACAGTGTAAACAGCAAACTCCATCAAAACAAAGACTGGGATGATGTTCTCAACTCCACCCCAGTGCTACCATAATGCCTGGCACACACCAGTCACCACCTTGAAGGCATTTATCAAACGATGAAGTAAAAGCTTAGGTTATCCATTTGCCTTCAAGACTTGTTTGGCTTCCCATGCACATATAAATCTCCCAGAAAGACTTCTACTCAGCTCTCCGGTCTCACGCTCAGGTCAACTCAGATCCTGTTCAGGAGGTACTGCCTTCTCACCAACCCCTGCCTTGCCACTGAGGATCCACCTTGCTTTCTCCGTGTAACCTTCAAACTCGGGCATCATCTCTCTGTATGCCTTTTGTTATCCCTGTCTCACAATGGATAACATGTCTCCCTGTCCTTGTCCTTGTCTGCCACAAGACTTATCACTATTTACCTAAAACTAGATGGTCATCTGGCTAACTGAATGTTTCCGCTGCTACACTAAGTTGCTTGAAGTCGGGGATCTAGACATAAGTAAATACATGGAAGTGGTATGTTCAATGCTCTGCATGATACTGGATACATAGATGCCTACGCATAAAAGTGTGCTTGGTCTCTGCTGAATGAGCACACTGAGCACATTTTGCAAACAGTAAAGATGAGTCTAGATCATTTCACAAACTAGAAAATGCTTAAAGGAACTGAACTTTCTGTTGCCAAGTCTTGGGTTACCTTTTTTATGATGACATGCTCAGATGCCTTCCATGGTATGCACATACTAAAACCCAGAGGCACCAGGGAAGACGCCAATCACTTACCAGAAGCATCAGCATGAAGGACCCCATATAGATGATCAGGAAAAAGAGGGAGATCATAGTCAGGGTGAGGATCCCACGAATCCACCAGTTCTTCCATCTACAGACAAGTTTGTAAAGTCAGCACTCAATAACATGACATTAAAGCCTCAGTGTGTGTGCTCTCACTACTGGATTTTCAGTGATAACAATTTTTCCTAACAGTTCTTTAAGAAGACTTACTTCATTTTATATAGCAATAACAAGCAAACAGCAGTCACTTGCTGACCATTAAAGTTTTAATTCGTTAGCTAATAAAAAGTAACTGTTGTTGAACAGGGGTAGGGTAAGTCATGAGCATGATGAATTAGGTGTCAGTCTGGATGGGGGGATGGGCGCCCAACAAGGATCTTGTGAGGAGGAGGAGGAGCCTGAAGGGAGTCCTGGAAGGGAAGATGCTCGGGCTTCAGAGTGGTAGACAAATACATGGCCCATTTAAGAAGGTGGCATACAGCAGACCTGCCATACAGAAACTCAGATTTACTTCTTAGGGCAGACAGCCCAGCAGGTACTGAGGGCTCCCCCAGAGATACCCTCCTCTCATGCTGCACCCTACAAGAAAGTCCTCTGGAGGCCCTCATATTCACTGTGAGTGATCATCCCATGAGTGTGCTGGCAAGCACCATACAAAAAACTAACAATAATTCAATACATGCCCTGTCACTTGTGAATCATGCCAGAGTCCCTAAGGCTGAGTTCAGTGTCACCTACCAGTAGCTGGGCTCTGTGGGATGCAGTGCCAGTAAGGCCACTTAAACCCAGGAGGATAATGTCAGTCTTTGCTGCACCAAGACCCTGTTTCACAGATTCTGAAAGCATCAGTATGTGGGTCATTCTGGATCCAAACTCTCTGCTGCTTTTCTTTAAGATTTTACTGATTTTTTACCGCATATGCTTTAGGCTGCACACAGCTGGAGACACGCATGGATTTCCAACCTCTTCTGCTGTGTCCCTGAGTCCACGCATCCGCCATGGGCTTCACTAGCAATCTTTGTAACAATCCAAGGTCCCCAGCGGTATGTGTTGGATGTATAGGAAGAATCCAAAGACCACTTAGATTCGGAAATGAAGGAATGATTTATGTACATTGTACATTAGATTCTCAGGGCCAGCAAGATGACTCAGCATGTAAAAGCACTTGCTGCACAGGCTTGGCGAAGGTGACAAGGGGAACAGACCCTAGAAAGCTAAGCTCTAAGCACCACACACCAGAGCTGTATCTCATGTGCATGTATGTACACAGATAATGCATTTTAAAATACATCTTTAAAAGATTTTCACTAGTTGTCACTGTAAACAAAATATCTGTCAAAAAGCAAATGGGGGGATCATGGTGCGGGGTAGGGAGGGGGATCGAGGGCATAGCACAGGGGCAAAACCGGCCTGGTCCATGGCACCATGCAGAAAGCAGAGTGCCAGGGCCCTGCAGGTCTCCTCGGTCTTCCTTTCACTCAGTCCAGCATCCCAGGTGTGTCTAATTAACCCTTGGGTACCCGTAAGTCAATTAAAACTGGCAACCCGAATCAACCAGCACACATGACTTCTGTTAGTTCCAATCGCAACATTTAATTTATATTGCAAAAGATTTTCATTCGATTTAGCCTAGTTCATGTATCTTATTCTAGGTGCAGGTCTTTTCCTTTCTTACAACAGAAATGGCAGCTGATTTCATCTGCTTATAAAATATTGACTACATTCCTTGCTTTCAGCCACTCCCTTACATTATGTGGCTGATTTTATTTTTTTACACACATTAAAAAACAACAAAAACTGAATCAATCCTCAGTGTAGCGTTTGTGTTTGTGTGTGTGCATGTGTGTGTATGTGTGCAGGTGTCTGTGTATGTGTGGGCATGCATGTGTGTATGTGTGCCTGTGTGTGTGCAGGTGAGTCTATGTGAATGTGCACGTGTGCGTAGGGGGGGATGCATGTGTATGTGTGAGTGTAGGTGTTTCTGTGTGAGTGTGCATGTGTCTATGTATGTGTGAGCATGCATATATGTATGTGTGTGCATTCGTGTGTTATGTGGGGGGGCGTGTGTGTGTGTGTGCATGCATTCGTGTATGTGTGTGTGTGTGTAGGTGTTTCTGTGTGTGCATGTGTCTATGTATATGTGGGCATGTGTATGTATGTGCATGCGCATGTATGTTCTAGGTAAGCACTCCATCTCTGAGCCACACCCTCATCCCATCTTGCATAGCTTAGATACTTCTTTTTCCAATAAACTTTTATATACTTTCTGTACTCAACATTAAATCCAAAAGGCTTTCTGCTAGCTTCCCAGGATTTCCTGAAGTGCTCAAATTGAGTTCATCCCCCGCCCCTGTATGTCCCTCTACTGTTCAGTAAAATATGTAGTTATGATTTTTTTCTCATCAGACTTTGGACTTCAGGCCTGAACTAAAGATCAGTGTAGAATCAAAAAATACAACTGAAAGGCTCTGTTTAGTTTTAAAGACATAACTCTTCGGATTACTGACTGGATTAGGAAGCTGGGCTGAGTCATAAAGCTAGGCAGAGGTAAATAAAGAGCTATAAGCCAGCCACTGATGATAATCCTGCCTTGTCTGTTTGAGACCTGGAGAAGAACACACTGCAGAATGATCAGAAGCCAGGCCCTGGGTGGGAGCTGCCACCATCCAGACACCGTCCATGTCTGGTTCTGAGTTTGAGAGGAATGTTCTCAGCAGTGCTGAGAACCAGAAATGTTAAACAGGAATCTACTCTTCTCAAAATTACAGGCCCTGAAGGAACATGCTCTGTTTAGTTATCTTAAAGAATTGTATTAGCCTCCAAATTAGTGGGTATCACAGTGGCAGGTGCCTTCCTTGCAGACCCTCCCCCTTCCTACAGACCCTCCCCC
>JADRCH010000035.1:5623575-5636272 GCA_019843965.1 Rhynchomys soricoides | reverse complement strand
CAACCCTCTGAGCACACTCACTCTCCCTCCCTGCTGAGGGTCACACCCCTTGGAGCACACTTGGATGAGGAACTGGCTGGGGCACCTGCAGTGAAGGGAAACCTTTCAGGCCTCCCCCAGTTGGGACAGCACACATTTCTTTTGTGGGATCACAGGGTAAGGGCTTGGAAATGAGCAGCAACCTTGGCCAAGCAGTTCCACTCGTTAAGAAAACTATCATGGGTTTCTAGGAAAAAGCCAGCTATAAAGAAAAAGTTTAATACACGTTTTTGTCATTGTGAAAAGTCAGATAGTAAATGTACTACTATACTCCATATAGTGGGATACCTCATTTAAAATGTGCCTCAGGGTAGGAGATATTGCTTCCAACTACCACAGACAAGGGGGTAATCCCATTTCTGCACCACACGTGCACACACGATGCACAGAGCAGAGGTTCTGAGAATAGACACCACTATACCTGGGCGGGTCATGAGCTCCTCCCTGCAGCTCAGACAAGCTTCCTACACAGTGAGGATTTTAACCCTTTATCTACAAATGCAAGTCTCTACAACACAGTCTTTTTTTGGTTTATTCCGTTAAAAGATGACTTCAAAGCGTATATTGTACAGCAACACTCATGTATGGACTCTTTACAGAGCAGCTTCCTGAGACTGAACTGTCAGGCCATCTACTGTTCTGGTCTTCATAACCAAGTCTCTCATGAGCAGTGTTGTAAAACCTAGCTTTCTGGGTTTGAGAGCTCCTCCCTCATCACACTGAGTCGGGAAGAAGAAGGCCTCAGCTCACCATGCCCATCACAGTGCCTGGGCTCACAGCGTTTCTCTTGGCCTTAGGTTCCTCATTTGCAAAAGTTATAAGCATAACCATGTTACAGGGCTTCTGTGAGATATTAGTGTATATTAAGTGCTTAAGCAAAGCTTAGCACACACTGCATACTCAATAAATAGCTGTTATTATTTGCTATTGCTGTTTTATATTAAAAACTGAGGGAGACATGGGACTGACTGACACATGGGAATTCAGCACCATTATTACAGAGCATCACACACACACACACACACACACATGCATGCACACACATGCATGCACTCAGTCTGAACAGATCTGAGGAGATTTTTAAAGCAACTATGTGTTCAGGAAGATGGCATGCCTTCATTCCATCAGCTAAAAACAAAACAAAGACAAGAAATGCAGCATTGAGATGATTTATTCTAATATGGTCATGAGACTGTGACAGATTTTGTCCATCGTTACCTCAGTTCCAAACACATAACCTCCGGTGGTCTTATTTTCTCAAGGACCAGATTAATGCTGGGCCAGGTGAGGCCTCAGACACAGACTTCAAAAGGCAAACTCTTCCCCCTGGCCTCACCTGCCCTCCCTTCACCTGCTCCCTTCTATCCCTCTATTGTCGGCCACAGAAATGAGGATGCTTTTTCTCTTAGGTAGGTCACAGAAACTAAAAGTCTACTCTGATTTTCCTTCAGAGGTGACTGTAAAGCAACACTCTACTCTACCTTGGCTAGAAGGGGACCAGAAGACCCCCATTTGAGCAAAGTCCTATCCTATCCTGGGAGGAAGGAAATGTCCACAGAACAAGAAGATTCTGGACAAACAGGCTGTGCTGGGTCTCCTGGTTCAACAGTCCACCCTTAGCTCAGACCTTGTTTGTGCACTCATGGTTCTGTCAGGCAGTCTCCTGAACCCTTCTAGGCTGATGACAGCAGTCTAGAAAAGTGAGCAGGAATCCGTCTACATTCCAGGAGGAAGGTGACCCCAACTCCACAGGGACAGAATCCAGCGAGGGAAACGCGGGTCTCATTCATGCAACTCTTTGACTGCTTTGTCAACAGTCCACTAAGATTTTGTTTATAATCGACCAGCAAGGTGAGTGTTGCAGGTCTGTGGGCTGCTCTTAACTGAGTCTAATGGGAGTGTCAATGAAAACCCAATTAGTGTCTGGTCAGCCTAGAATTCTGAAGGCCCAGTCTTGTGACTCATGCTTGGAGTGGGAACAGCCCTTGTGCCTCTGCCCATTGGCATCTGTGGGTGCTCTCTATAGAGCTGCCTACTTGCTGGTGAGGAGAAGCCACTGGCTACACACACACACACACACACACATACACACACGGGGGTGGGGGGGGAGGTCATGGGAGTGATCTGTGTGAGGGCCAGGTAGGATGGATGAGCTGAGTTTAAGTCTTCCTTTATGTCTTCAGAATAGTTGTCACCCAGTGCAAGTGAGGAACACTCGGGTTACCTTTACTAAATGACTACACCAGAGGTGTTGGAACTGTGGGAATAAGAGCCGCCATTTCTTGATCAGTCCTGAAGAATGGCATCAAGCAGAAAGCAGTCGGAGGATATCACATACATTTACAGCACAGAATCCTTCAGTGCACTTCTGTATCTGTGCCTCTCAGGGTGTGACACAAACCGCATCTCTTTCTATGTGCTGTGGCAAAAAGATGTTGGTGAAGCACTGTCAACACGTAACGTTTCACAAAGCAGTCTGGATGAAACGTGACACTTCCATCACTTCTGTAAGTTTTGTGACTCAAGTTACCCAAGCATACAGTGCAGGGCAAGATAGAATTAGCTGAAATCCTATGCTCATAAACACTTTAAAATAGCACAAATACAAAGTGGTGAACTGTTGTGTTTTAGACAGTAATTTTAGACTCAGTTAGAGAAAGATACTGTGGAGGCTGAAAGACGGGCTCAGGCAACAAAACCCCTGCTGAGCAAGCAGGGCCGCCCAAATCTGGATCCCCAGCAACCACATTACAGCTCAGCCCAGGGGCATACATACTACAGAGCAGGGGGCGCCAGTGGGGTGGGGTGGGAGCATCCCAGCCACATCAGTGAGCTGCAGGTTCTGGAAGAGTTCCCGTCTCAAAAATAAACAACTGGAGAGCAGATCAAGGAAAACACATGATGTTGACCTCTGGGCTAGGAACACACATGAGCATTCCCACAAGAACATGTCCATACACCATATGTACACAAGCATGTATATCCCACCTATCCTCCTATACACACACACACACACACACCCACACACACACACACAACACACACACACACACACACCATCTAAGAAAAGGTTAGAAACGACTTCTTTTTTCCAGGCACTTTGGGAACACACAATGCTTTTCATTAGGAGGCATTTGACACTAGCACATCTCAGAGCCTGGGCTGTTTCTATGACCTTCACCAGCTGAACGATCAGGCACTGATGAAGCACCTCAGATTAGCCCTCATTACAGCCTTCTTCTCC
The DNA here is from genome assembly GCA_019843965.1 of Rhynchomys soricoides. NCBI lineage: Eukaryota > Metazoa > Chordata > Mammalia > Rodentia > Muridae > Rhynchomys > Rhynchomys soricoides. Next base: position 5,632,989 of record JADRCH010000035.1, on the reverse strand, counting down.
TATGGGTCCCAAATGCACAAAAATCCAAACATAATGCGTGGATGAGCCAGGACGACCTCTAAGCCTGCTTTTGTGCTGGGTAGGGAGATGGACTTGGCTTCTTCACCCATCCTACCTTGAAGATAGTCCGGACAAGGCTTTCTTGAGAATCTCGGGGGTCCTGTCTGAGGATGGTGGAACCTCAGGAACGTCGGAATCTCCTCTGGCATCGAGATCTCCATACCTGTCATCAATATCTGTTTCCTAAAATTAAAAAGGAGAACTATTTGCAAAGTATTAATATATACATTTATTTTTGAGACAGAACCTCAGAGCAGCCCCGAGATGGCCTGGAGCTCACTGGGTAGCCCCTGTGGTCCTCAGACTCTGATTCTCCTGACTTGACTTGTCACGTGCTAGCTTTTAGGTGTGTACTACCATTCCTGAGGCAAATATTCTTTTAAACAGCACATGCTTGCCAGGGTGCTCTCTCATCGCTCGGTGTGCCAAAACATGGTTGCATAATCTAAGACAAAGACGACGCTATCAGCCTAGATCGAATGCCCAAGCACTGCCATAATTTTTTGCTAAGCAAGCTTTATTTTCTTTGGTAAAATTCCAAAATAAAGGATTCCCTTAAACAAAAGACATAAGAATGGCTCAGATTGCTTCTTAAGTCAGATGTTTATGAGCAGAACTAAATATTTACTGTTTGCTTTTCAACTGGGAGAACAGAGTTATTTCTGTAGATTCTGTTTTTATTTGACTGACATCCCAGCACCAGGTGTCTGAGGACTCTGCTGGGTGTAGCAATGTAGACTGTACCATCCACCATTTCTACTAGATCCCAGCAAAGCCGGTCAAATGGGTACTACGTTTTTCCAGCTGATGAACAGTGGTCAAAAGTGATATTTTAGCTGTCAGATTTAAGGTATTTAACATCTAAGCTAACTTTTAAGAGCCCACACGTGCAAGTGCCATGTTTATGCTTTAGGCCATGGGAGCTCAGGGTCTCAGGGACAAAGGCCATCGAGAACTTTCGGGATAGGGTGTCCACAGCATCTGTAAGAAGAGACATGGAAGTCACTGTTCGATTTTGACATTGGTCTTGACTTCCATAGCTTTCCCTCATTTCCATCCCTTCCTCTTAGCCATCCGTGTTCCTGCAACCAACACCCTTCAGTAAGGAAAGTGATCCACTGGGTGAGAGCTAGAGGGACCAGTAACAGGGGAAGGCAGATTCCCAGCAGACAAGGACGGAGGTCCCGAACAGAGGTCAGGCCAGGACTCTGAACCCAAACTCAACCTTCATCAGTTCCAAAGCTTGGGCAAATCTCACCACCATTTTAACTGCACCTACAGCCCAAGAGGAAGGATGCAATATAATCCAGAGGCCGTGGCAAATTCAAGCAAGTGGTGAGCTACTAGGACTAAGTCAAGTCTGCCCATCCTGCAGATGGCCTTCCAAATAAAATGTTAGTGTTTAGGCAGTATTTTCAGACGTCATAAAGCAAAACTCAAACGTTAGTCTACCAAATGTAACCCTTACAAACAACTATAAAATTAAATGTGTCACTATGACAAATGAGACAGACACGATCCTAAAACAGCTTAAACAGAGAAATGCTGACTGGTAACAAGCAGATCGCCATCAATCCAAGAGTATCCAGTGCCCAGCGAGCAGGTCACATGACTCCTCAGCCAGGATGCTTTTCTTGCCATTTTTTCTAATTTCAGTCAGTGATCCAGAGAGGTGGATGGGTAGAAATGCGAACAGTGACAGAGGAAGTGACACTCCAAGGAGTCACAAAGACACAAAGAGCATGCGGATCTGGAGCTGCTGGGACCCATCTCACCTCGACTCAAACGATCAGTTTGGCACAAAGTCAATCCCGTGACCCTAAGGGAACAAAGGCTTGAGTTTCCACTTGGAAATAAAACCACTGGGCTGGAATTCAAATCATTCTCTTCAAATCAGCAGCATTTTTGCAAAGCATACGCAAGGACAGTCAGCAGAGACAGGGTTGTGCTCAGGCCTCAGCTCCTGAGCTGGCTAGTTCAGTCAACTTGACTCAGCTTGAATAATCTGGGAAGGTTCTAAATGAGGAGTTATCTAGATCAGACTTGCCTATGGGTCTGTCTGTGTGGTGGCTTGTCCCAACTGCTGGTGATGTTGGAGGACCCAGACCACTGCAGGCAGCGCCACTCCCCGGGAAGATCCTTGTGATGGTCTAAGTGAGAATTCCCCCATAGGCTCATGTGTTTACATGCTAAGTCCCCAGTTGGTGGGACTGTTTGGGAAGGATTAAGAGATGTGGCCTTGTTTGAAGAGGTGTGCCCCTGGAGGTGAGCTTTGAGGTGTGCCAGGCTCAGTCACTCTTTCTTTTGCCTGCTGCCTGAGGATCAGGATGTAAAGTTTTCAGCTACTACTCCAGTGCCATACTGGCTTGCTGCCATGCTCCCGACCATGATGTTCATGAACTAACTTCTGAAACTGTAAGCCATTCCCCAATTAAATGTTTCCTTTTATAACTTGCCTGGGACATGGTTTTTTATCATAGTAACTAAGACAGTCCTGAATGGTCACTCTCAGAGTAAAGCAAACTGGCTAGCAAAGCAGGCAGGCAGCACAGAACGAGAGTGTTTGTTTTCCCTGTTCTTAACTGTGTGTGTATGTGGTGTGGTGTGGTGTGGTGTGGCTAGCTGTCTAGGACTCCTGCCCTGGTGACTTGCCTGCCACTGATGGACTGAGAAGGCCAACCTAAAATAAACTCTTTCTCTTGGCAACATCGCTTGTTCTAGATTTTTTTTTTTTCACAGCAAGTGAAATGAAACCGGAGCCCTCCCCTGCCCTCTGCACTGCCTTCTCTTAGTTACGTTCCTTGAGTTCTGAGTTTTACCTTACATCCTTTAGAGAAGCACAATCTAAAATTTAAGATTTAATCTTGTCCCAACTAAAGAATAAAAGGCAATCCCCAAGCACAGCATGTTTCACCACTGTTAGTCACACATCAGAACTGAATTTCTGGTATGGACCCTCCGTTACAAAAGCAGTGGACTTTAAAGGACATCAGGGAACAGATGAAGGAGCACTTCAAATGACCAAGCAGCTACCTGGCACTGACACATGCTGAGTCAGTTCACAATGGCAACTGCTTTTTGCCACACCTGTAGTTTAAAGATGGTTCTCAAACATCTTTGTGTCTCGGACCCATGACTCCAAAGCCTGCACAGCTTCCTCTACATGGCTCCATACCAGGGACCTGTAATACATTTAGCTCCCAATCTGCCTAGTCCAGGTTTCCATGAATATCACCAGGCTTGCAACAGAAATGACTGACCTGCCTCCTCCACACCAAACCTGCCACCTCCTTCCCTGTTTCCTGCTTTGGAGAAGCCACAGACAAACCAGCGAGCCAACTGGTCCAGCCGACTGGTCCAGTCTTCAGTCAGAGCTCAGCATCTGCACAGCAAGATGGCTCAGCTGGTGAAAAGTGCATGCCTGCCAAACAAGCCTGAACTCAATGGCCAGAACCAACAGTGAAAGTGGGGAACTGCCTCCTCACCTCAACATGTATGATATGTCATGTGCACACACATGTGCATGCACATACAAGTAACAAAGGTAAACTACATTAAAAAACCCAAACCTGGGCATCTATCTTATGGGCATTTTCCTTGGTGCACGTATTGAGCCTACTCGGAGCCCGCCTCCCAGTTGCCCTTCCATCATCATCAACCCGTCCAGCTTCACCCTCTTCCCTGCACCTCAGCATCCTGTCTTCCCTCTTGAGCCTGCTGTGCACGTTGCAGCCAAGACAACTTTACAAAGCCACAAATAAGATATTACTATTCCCCTGCCAAAACACACCAGGATGAAGGTGAATCACTATGCTGTTTAGGCTGTTTCCACATGGGGACCCTGATCCTGGGGGTCTTCTGCTTGATGCCCCACTTTTCACAAAGTGTCCTCCTCTTTCCTGCTTGTAGATGCTTATTCTCTGTGCAAAGTATAAAGTTACGCCCTTTCTTGCCTGTTCTCCTGTTTCTAACCTCCCTGCCCCATTTCTCAAGCCTGGCTCCTGCGGGGCCATGGTCTGACATCACCTGCAGGCTACTTCTCTAGAACCATCTTCTCTGACTCCAGGCTCCAGGGGAGCCGCACTTCCACTACACTTCCAGAATTCTCTTTCTTAGTGAGGCTATTTGCCAGTCTATATTTGTTACTAGTCTGCATCCTTTGAGGAGAAAAAAATGCTGACCACAGGCATCACTCCCGACTCCAAGGAACTGACCCTGAGAAAGCACGTGCTGAATGAACCAAGTCTGCCGGCTCAGCTACAATTTTACACTAAAATATGGTCTCACCTGCACTCGTGGTAGGTGATCTCAGGTAAGTCGCCTGGCTTGGGACCTCCGTTTTACCCAAGTGAAATGAGGACTTCTGAGTAGGGGGTGCTATTATCATCCAACTATAAAGCTCAAATAAAAATATGTCTGCTAGACAAGTGTAGTGGCACACACCTTTAATCCTAGCACTGGAGAGGCAGAGGCAGACTCACTCCGAGTCTGGTCTACATAGTGAGTTCTAGGACAACCGGGACTAGGCAGAGAGACCCAGTTCCCCCCTAGCCACAAAAAGAAAGAAAAGAAGGAAGGGAGGGAAGGAGGGAGGGAGGGAGGGGGGGGAGAGAGAGAGAGAAAGGGAAAGGAAAAGAGTCACTAATGATGTCTGAAAGCTACAGCAGACTTCCCTGGTCACCAGCAAGTCTGGCTCCTACTGTGAAACTGATTCCAGACGCGAGCGCGCTTCACAGATTCTGGTTCACACCTTGTATGATCACCAAAGAAAATACTCACTCCCATTTCATAAGAGAGAAGATGTAGGCTAAGATGCTAAGCAAAGCACCTAGGTTTACACAGCTCGGGATAAGCTATGGATCCATCTGCACACTAACCTAAGCCTGGCAGCAGCCTGCCGGGCGGGCAGGCCTCACCACCAGAAAGCCGGTCTTACTTTAATGTGTACATGAAGCTGTAAAGGACGGGAAGAGCTGAGGCGACTCTGAAGGAGCCAAGCTAAGGGACGGGCACAGCTTGTGTGCGAGGGTCTCACAAAGCTGCTCATCCAGACCAGGGGGCTGTGGAACAAGACAGGATCTCGGCAGAACACAGTCCAGCAGTAACGCCACAGTGTACTCAGCTGAGTCTCCTCAACATTCCAAAGGGACTGCAACAGGAAGGGACGAAGTAACTGTTCAAAATAAAGACAAAATCCATGAAATCTCTAGACTTTTCTTAAATATGGTAACCAAAGCATATTCCATAAAAGAAAAGGGAAAACAAACGAGATTATTTTTGAAAGATGCTAAGACAATGAAAAGACAAACCAAAGACTAGGAGAAGGCATCTGCCAATCACACAGTTGGTGACGGCCTGACTGCTAGAATACATTAAAAGACTCTCAAAGTTCACAGGAACACAGTCAACAATCACAAGCCATGAGCAAATATTTTAGCCAACACTCTCCACCACCACCAAACACAGATGGCAAATAAGCACAAGCTGCTCCATAGCATAACTCATTAGAGAGACAAAATCCAAACCCTGCAAGTGAAGCAGGTGTGGGGCACAGTGGGCAAGTGCCAGCAGGTTGAAGGGCAGCACAGTGAGTCTGAGGCCAGCCTGGGCAACAGAGAGACGCAAACACACACAGACACGTACACACGCACACGTGTGTGTATACACATACACAACATCAGGTGTTGGAAATTGTGACGTTTTGTTCCTGTATGCAGCTGGTGGGATAACCATTTCCAAATACAGCTTACCAGTTACCTGGGAAATTAAACGTACAAGTTCCAGATGCTCTGGTTATCTCATTCCTGGCATTTCATCAGGATGGATGAAAGCATGGATCCTATTGTCTGTGGCGGTGCGTGTAAATTCATGGTAGCTGTAGTTGAGTAATGCCAAGCAAGAGAAAAACCAAAAGCCCAAAGAGGAAACAGGAAGATCATGTTACTCCGCGCAGTGACGCGCGCCCAGGCGCACTCCCGCGCTCTCTCTCTCTCTCTCTCCCTCTGTGAACCACTGCTACCTAGGATGTATGGGTGCTTCTTTAAAATAACTATATTAAATAGAAAGGCCTGGAAGCCAGGTATGATGACATGCCTCTAGGCCCTCTAGTCCTAGCTTGAGGAGCCTGAGTTCAAGATCACCCTAACCACAAAGCCAACTGCAAGCCAACCTGAGTGACACAATTTAGAGAAGGAAAAAGGGCCAGACAAAATGTACATATATATGCACATGAGTACCTGCCTGCATAGCACATAGCACTTCACTTACTTACAATATGTGGCCTGTATGCACTTACATATGAAAGCATGAGTACATACCTGCATGCACTTACATATGATATGCACATGAATACATGCCTGCATGCACTTACATATGATATGCACATGAATACATGCCTGCATGCACTTACATATGATATGCATATGAGTACACGCCTGTAGGCACTTACATATAAAAGCATGAAACTCCACTTACATATGATATGCATATGAGTACATGCATGCCTGCATGGCACTGAACTTGTGTAAAATCCCAGGAAATAGAAACTTAACTTACAGTACTAGAAAGCATATCAGTGGGCATGGAGGGATGGGAAGAAAATAGCAAACAGGGGAAAGCCTCCAGGAGTAAAAGACAATGCTCTTTACTTTAATCATGGTGCTGGTTACACAGGAAAAGATATGTCAAAACTTATCCAACTCTCCTGCTATGGATAATCTCCCCCTCCCCCAGGCCGTTCCCTGCTGCTGCTCAATGTGACAGTACTGAGACGGACACCACATCGGTGCAGAACTAGTGCCCTCACAGGACAGGGCAGATGTTCTCTCTCCACAATTAAAGGCAGCAGTGCCTTCTGCCAGTATAAAAACACCTCACCAGGGAGCAAGCGGCCAGAACCCTCCATAACTGTAAGAGATAAATCCCTGTTCCTTAAGCCGACCAGTTCAGTGACAGTCCGTTTATAGCAACTTAAACCAATAACAGCACTTTGTGCTCAATTTAGTGAGTATCGCTGGAGACTGAGATGAGAGGCCCACAGAGGCCCACAGACAGCTGAGACTCTTCTCCACAGTGAACACTGAGGATATCGGAACAAGGGCAGGGGCCAGGGAGGAAGAATATGGTCCCACAGCGCTCAGCACGGTTATTACACACGGGGTAATCTCCCACCCTTCTGTGTCCTGAAACCTGTGAGATGTCATGTTACAGCTCAAGGGGGAAATACAGTGATGGCAGCTGCCAAGCGACCAGCCTTGAGATGGAGAGGCCATCCTGGGCTGTTTTGGTGGTTACAAGGGAAGAGAATGGAGTGGTCTGAGGAGACACGAGAGCAGCAGTTAGTACAACTGGTTCTGAGAAAGGTAGAAGGAGCCACAAGCCATCAGATGCAGAAAGACTGGGAAGCAAGAAAAGGCAAGGAGACAGGGTTTCCCTTAAAGAGCCTGCTGATACCGAGTTCAGCCCGTGAGGCTCATCCACACAGCTGATTACAAAACTCTAAGACAGTAAGTCTCTGTTGTTTTAAGCCACTGTTTGAGGTGATGCGATACAGAAGTTATCAGAAATGAGATTCCAGAAAGCAGTAGCCAGTGAACCCCTCCAGCAACCTGCCTCCCTGCCAGAGTTTACATGACTCCATTCTTGGGCCTCTTCACCTGCCAGAGTTACACCCACTCACAGCTCTGCTTATACCTGAGGACTCAGGATATGCTGAGGGGCTGGTGTCAGCCATCTCTGTGACTACCAGCCTTCTGGGCGGCCACACCACTGTTCTTGCCACCTTCTGCCCTTTAAAATGCCACGGGCAGTATTTGAATCCCACCTTCTCTCATGGTCTAAGATGTCCCTGCATTTTGGGCACACTGTTATGTTCCCCTGGCGATGCATCATTCTTAAAACTAAGCTGTGTCTAATGGTGTCATTTATGTAAGTCTTAAATCCAAATTAGAACTAAAGATCCCCAAAGGGCTAAAGGAACAGGATGACAGAGAAACTCTGATGGGCTTCATTCAGTCGCTAATTACGATCACCGCAGCGTGGGCTTTACCTGAGTTCTTATGAGCACTTTGTCAGAGACAATGCTGCTTTCTCAGCACTTAACCTACCAGAAAATAAAAAACAGCAGATCAACTGCCCGTAACTTTTCCTACTCCCAGGACTTTCTGCGGTGGTGTGAACAAGCTAGGATCCGGATTTTGGGGAGGTGGGGGGGAGTTCTGGAAGAAGCAATGAGGACAGTAAGAAAATTAGACTGCAGATTAGGTGGTTTTTAAGATGGATCTGTGTTGACCAGACTAGTCCTGTACCCCTGGGCTGACCAGACTAGTCCTGCACCCAGGGCTGACCAGACTAGTCCTGCACCCAGGGCTGACCAGACTAGTCCTGTACTCCTGGGCTGACCAGACTAGTCTTATACCCCTGGACTGACTAGACTAGTTCTGTACTCCTGGTGACCAGACTAGTCCTGTACCTCTGGGCTTAGTGATCCTCCTGGTTCAACCTCCCAACTAGCTGCAGTATGAGTGTGTGCCATTGTGACCAGCTATGTAAGACTTGCTCATTGTTAAACTTGTAATGGTGTTGCAGTGATGTAGGGAAACAGCTTTAGGAGATGCACGCTTTTTGATAGGCATTAATCCCAGCACTCAGGAGACAAAGGCAGGAGGATCAGAGTTCAGGATCACTCCTGTTACACAGCAAGTTCAAAGCCAGCCTGGACTAAAGGTCAGTGTCAGAAAGAAAGCAGAAGAGAAGTAGTCGGCACGTCTGCAGCTCTGCCCCCAGTGAGCGTCGGCACGTCTGCATCTTATTTTCAAATCGTCTACCCATAACTTGCATACCCACACAATCAGGCAAATTAAACTCAGCAAAATATTTGTTATTATTTAAAAATAAGAGCTGGATATTGATGGTGTTTAATACTAAACAACACACTATTTGGGGAAGCAAACATATGTGTTAAATCCATCAGGAGAAGGAGTAAAAAACAAAACAAAACAAAACAAAAGTCACCCAGATGAGTAGCTGCAAGGTGCCAGGCATCAACCCTATATTTACTGAACATGGTACAAACGGGAGGGCTACAGGCAGGATCCAGGGAGTAGCACTTGCACCTGACCCCACATGCACATGCACCTGACCCCACATGCACCTGACCTCACACATACGACTTCACAGGCACCAGACTCCACTTGCTCCACATGCACCTGACCCCACATGCACCTGACCCCACATGCACATGCACCTGACCCCACATGACTACACACACACCTGATCCTAACATGTACCTGACCCCAACATGCACCTGATCCCACATGCACCTGACCCCACATACACATGCACCTGACCCCACAT
>JADRCH010000035.1:5607402-5623565 GCA_019843965.1 Rhynchomys soricoides | reverse complement strand
CCCACATGCACCTGACCCCACATACACATGCACCTGACCCCACATACACATGCACCTGACCCCACATGCACCTGACACCACATGCACACACACCTGACTCCACATATACACCATCCCATACAGCTGCTAAAAGGCTCCACCTGACAGTAAGTGGGTGAATGAAAATAAAAACCACAACCAGGAAAGAGCCTGAGGCCTAATCTTGTTCCTCATTTGGATTTCTACATCTTGAGATGAAATGTCAAGTCCAGGATGAGCTTAATAAATGTTTACTCCTCCACAGCACCACTACATGTCTGAAATAACCTACTTGGGACAGGAGACTGGCACGGCAGAGAGCCCTCATCTTAATGCCAATGAGTTTGGTGCCCCCTGAGCCAGGTGGATCACAAAGTGAGATGGGCTTCAGTACCCCCACATCCAGCGCTCAGCCAGTCAGCCAGCCAAGAATCCTAACACACAGAGTGACTGCTGCCACAGCCAGGAAGCAAGCATCAGGTTCACGAACATTTGAGATAAGTAAGATCCTCACAGAGCATTGGACCCATCCATTCTGTGCTGTCAATGTTGTGCTTAAAACAAAGTTTAAAATCTTGTTCTGACAAACTCTTAGGCAGACATAACAATTACTAGAACAATAACTTCGATCCCTCTGTAGTAAAAAGAAAAAAAAGTTGCCAAGACCACTAATGGCAACACCCCTCAGGACGGGCCCAAATCCCTGGTCCTCTTGGAGCCCAGGGCACACCATGTGGAGCTCTGTCTGCAGGAGGCCAGAATATGACAGTAAGGAAGCAGAAGTCCTTGAGCTGATTACTCGGAGAATGCAAGGCACAGTGGTGGCTCTGGAAAGCTGTCCTGTCAACAAGGCATGTCTGTGAATTGAGGAGGTTGCATTTAAACAAACCTGGCTCATAAGGAGGAACTGTGGTAACTTCCGTACCAGGGATTTTACAACAAACAACTCTTGCTCCCCGTGCATGTCGGATGAAGGGCAGCATCCAAGCTGAGCCTTGCTTAGAGAGACACCAAACAGACACTTTCCCAAGACACAAAACCAGATCAAGCCTCAGAAAATGTGCGAAGGGCCTGAATGATCTGTTTCCTTGCACTGAATTAAAATAATTTTTTTTTTTTTTTTTTTTTTTTGGTTTTTCGAGACAGGGTTTCTCTGTGTAGCCCTGGCTGCCCTGGAACTCACTCTGTAGACCAGGCTGGCCTCGAACTCAGAAATCCTCCTGCCTCTGCCTCCCAAGTGCTGGGATTACAGGCATGCGCCACCACTGCCCGGCTAAAATAATTTTTAATCAGTATATCTGAATACTGAATAGTTATGGGAAAATAGACACAGCTGACCCATGTTTTCAGCTGAGTCATTTATGAATATCTAAATCTCTGTTTTGCAAAAAATGATATATGTCAATACATAAACATAAAGAGTAGATATACTCTATTGTTAAATATTAGCGTTATGTCTTTACAAGATCATTTTCCCGTTCCTGAACACACTTGCTCAGGAAGGCCCTGTTCCTTCGAGACCCAAAGAGGGAACTTCCTGGAATGTCACATCGGAATGTCACATCAGCGCTCCACAGGAAGCACTGATGGGCAGTTCCTTCTGTTGGAAGAGGCTGAGCTTCCTCCAAATGCTCCTGCTCTTCCACAATCCCCCACAGTTAGCCATGAGAGGTTCCCATCCTAACCAAGCCTTGACACTGAAAGCACCCCTTCCCCCAGTCCTCAGTGCTGCAACACTTGTGCTTTCCCTCTCTGAGACACTGGTGAGGATGGAGTAAACAGACTGGAAGGGACTCTGGGAACTAAAGCCCTCTTACAAACACCAACAGCCTGGACCTAGAGCTAACGTAAGAGCTGTGTGGATTCCACATGTGACAGTCTGTGGCCAGCAGAGTCTGCATAGTTTGACAGATCTCTTAGCTGCCACCTGGTCATTTAACATCCTGAGCCTTGGAAGTGATACTAGCAGTGTAGTAGTGTGCTTGGCTTAAGCACACTTCTGCAGCCTGTTTCTGCTCTGTTTCTGCTCCTTCCTTCCTTTCCTATATCTATGTATCACTCCCCTGTGCTCTCCACACTCCGCTAGTGCTTAGGGACTAACCCACCCGCCTCTTAGGGCACCTCACCTCTCTCTGACTTCTTTCTACAAACACTGCATCCACAGAGAAAAGAAAGGTCCTCCTTCAACCTCTTCTCACGGAAAATAAATGCAGACAATATATTTTGGTCATGTTTGCCCCCCCCAGCCCAGGGGTGTGATTGAGATACCCCATGACACTAGATTGGAGAAAGCTGATCTTCCTTTTGTAAGTAGGTATCAGGTGCAGATAGTTTCTTGGCGGTAGGGGTATTGCCCACTTCACCCTGAGTGCAGGGCACCCCTCTGACCTGAGCTGTGCAGGCTCTGAGCATACTGCCTCCGTCTCTGATGGGTCCTTATGTGCATCAGTCCTGTAGTGAGCCATCTATCATCTCTGGCTCTCAGGTCTCTGCACCTCCTCCTCTGCATGGCTGTTTGCACCTTGAGGGGACAGTCCGCCTGTCTGAACCCCGTCCACTTCCCAACAGTAGCTACCACTTGTGTTCCTTGCCCTTTAACGAGAGAAAGCCTGGTTCTCTTCAGCTAAAGTACCTCTGATGACACTTTCGAAGCAACCCTTCCTCTCTTAGCGCCCAGGACCCTCCATAACTTGGTTACTCCTTATGTCCCTAGCTCTTTTCTAACACGGATACTCTTTCATGAGTCTTACCACGAGCACACTGGTAAGACATTCCACCACCAGGGCTCTCTCCACTGTGGACAGCATCTCCCCCACACTGACCAGTAGCCCCGTCAATTTCCCCTGGAGGGCTCAATACCCTTCTGGGGGTTGTCCCTTCCAGACCACTGCTCTTCCAGTAGCCAGCTTGGTGTGGTGACACACTCGTAACGCCAACACTGGAGAGGCAAAGACAGGAGGAAGGTGAGTTCCAGGTCAGCTGGAACTCCACAGGAAACGCTACTTCAGAGAAAACTAATAACCAAACCAACAACACAGCCATGTCCGGTAGCTTCCCCGAGTCCGTGAATAAAGAGAAACACCAAAGGCCATAAGACTCTCAAGCGTTCAACCATAAACAACTAGCCGGTTTATGGTCTGGGATTTCTAATTTCTGTGTTCTGTCTCTAGAATGCTGAGTCAGAAGGCAAGCCTTCTGACTAGAACACCCTGCCCTAACCAGTCCTTAACTCTGGCCACTTGACTGACTCCCAGGCATCTTTACTTCCGAGTTCAACACTCACGTCCTCCTTAAACTTTACCCTACAGTCTCCATGTCCATCCGGGCCTTCCATGCTAACAAGGCCTTCACGGCTGTCTACAGAATGCAGCCCATACATGGCTCCAGGGTAGGTAGCGGGCTGAGGTGGGCCCTTGTCCTCAGTCAAGTACTACTCCAGAGTTTCAAGTCTTAGAAAGTTCCCCTGCAGGTGAGAAGCACTTTTTCACATGCTAATTCTCTGGAGCACACTGAACCTGGTCTGGGCAGAAGTTTAGGTGTCCTAAACAATAGAAATGTCACATTAACCAGACCATTATAAAGGCTACAGAACTTGGCCAGGCATAGGAGTGCAGAGTAAACTGGAAATGAGGTACTTCTTCACTTCCTCCATTCATTTCTAAAGGTGTTAAAACAAAACAAAACAAAACAAAAAAACTGGCTCTTTAACATAACAACACTTAAAGAGTTTCAATGGACCAAATATTAACCAGCCACCAACGAGCAGCCAACTTAAAAATAGCCCTTGCCCCGAGAATATAGGTGTGTTCAAACACACACCCTGATAAGAAAGGACTCAGGGAGGATACAGCTCAAAGTCTGAGAGCTCTGAAAGTCAAGAGCTCCTTGAGAAAGGACTCTAGAACTACAGGACTATTCCAGCACAGTTTGAACATGCTCACCGTCGTCTAAGAAACTTTGACAAAATCAGTTGCAGATGCAAACACTGCATCTGGAAAAGCCACATCCACCGAGATATGTATCAATGACCGCCAGTAGGGCAGCATTTGCAGATAAACAAACAAGCTGGTGGGGTAAGCGAATCACCAAGGGATCAGTCTAATGAGTCAAGACACCACAGAAGCCGTTCCTATTTTAAATACATCCTGGTGCTTAAAAATAAAACAATACACTCAGAAGCTAGTTCATGCACCATTTCCCCGTTTCCAGAACATGTTTTGCCTTAATAAAAGCTTGTTAGCTTCCTCCAGTGAAGGAAGTCGACATGAGGAGGCTGGTATTTCCTTGATTCTAAAGGATACCAGTGCTAAACCGAAATCCCAACCTAATTAAGTCTATTTTGGGTCTGGTTTCCAAGGCACTCTTCATGGAGCTGCTCTCAGCCCATGGCTTCCTGTTCTCAACCTTCCACAGCTGGAAAGCGAGTTCTGTGTCCTTCTTGGCACATATGTTTCCCAGACTCCCATCTTACCTTCCTATCCATCAAGAATAGGAAAGAAGCTGTGGTCCTAAAATCACGTATTTATTGACAACCATGTTGTGGCGGCCCAGATTTGTAACTCAAGCTCCATCAAGTTCATCAGGGTAAGTTTTGGGAGGAACTTCCCCTCAGTCACACGGCCAGGGAGTGTGAGAGGAGCACGAAGCAAAAGACAGAAAATGGAGAAGTTAGCTCCACTACCAAGAGGCAGAGAATTTGACCTTGGACCATTCAAGTCCAAGTGGGCTGTCTGTCTTTTTTGCTTGTTTGAGACCTGGGCCAACCTTGAGCTTACTACAAAGCTGAGAATGATCTTGACAGTCCTCGCCTCCACCTACCCCAGTGCTGGGATGACGGCAAATACCACCACACTATCTTCCACAAAAAAAGAAATTCCACGAATGATTCAAAAGTTTTGAGTTTCTCAAGCGAAGTGGAATTCTGTAAACAAACTTGTATAGCAAATCTATTCTCTGGCCCAGTTTCACAATCTACCCAGCTCATGCGGCCATAAAACATTTTTTTTTTCTCTCTCCAAAGTTCTTACTGGCACCGGTTTATCAGGAAATACACCTAAACTCTTGACTCTTTCAAGCTTCAACTATAATAGTGATAGTACATATCTGCATATTTTAAAATATGAAGCAAAGTTCATCTATTTTAAAGCACGGGGGGGGGGGAGTGCTAAAGTCTAGAATTAGCCTGTTCGGTTACATGAAATCCACCAGTGGGACAACTGCCTCGTTTGCGGTGCACTTACGTGTTCTCTTTATATGACAGCTTCAACCCTCCGAAATCTATCAGCAGGAAAAAAGAACAGAGAAACGAAAGCGCAGCTTGGAGGAGCTCCAGAAGCCTGTCTGCGCCAGGCTCCAATGACAAGCTAGGACCCAAGGTGCCCATCTTAAGTTTACTCCCAACTTTGTCGCCCTACCGAGGAAAGGCGAGAGAGGTGGCAGCCACTAGACAGCCAGAGCGCCTGCGGGGACGGGTTCCATCCTGACCCCAGAGGGAGGAGATCGGGAAAAGAAGCTAGAGCGCAGTCCGGTTCCGGAGCCGCAGCACTGGCCGCGCACGCCCGGGGGCAGAGGACGCGCTGGACCCCCGGCGACACGCCCGCTCCAGGGGCGCGGCCCAGCCCCGCCGCACTCACTCACTTTGTCGCTGGTGCTCTCGGTTTCGTGGTCGCCGCCGGCCGCTTCTCCCTCGCGGGGTGGCGGCGCCCCCGCTCCCCCGGGGCCGGGGCAGCCCCCGCGGTGCCGCAGCTCCAGCATGTCCCGCTCCCGCGTCGCTGGGCTGGCGTCGTCTAGCGCCCCGCCACCGCGGAGCCGCGCCGGGTCACCCCCAGAACGGCATCAACGAGTGAGTGCTCGAGGCCGCCGGCAGGGGGTGCGGACCGGCGCGGACGGGGACGCGGCGCCGTTGCCAGGTGCGCAGTTCGACGCGCTGGCCCCAGGGGGCGGAGGAGCAGCCCGGCCCACCCTCGCGCCTCACGACCGCGCCACCCGGCCCGCCTGCCCGCCCCACCTTCCCGCCGCCGAGCTCCCGCAGCACGGTCACGCGCCGCAGGCCCCGCCCCGCCCGCCCCTCCGCGCTGCACTGCGGTGCCCGAGGCCCCGCCCTTTGTGATGACGTCAATTCTCGGGCCCCGCCTCGGTTCCCTGCGCAGGTGGGGGCTCGGAAAGGTGCGTGCCCGGCTGAGGGCGTGGGACGAGCCATGGGCTGGCGGACGCGGGGTCGAGCCCGGGCGCCACCGGGAAGTATTCCTCGGCGCAGGGATGTCAGGCGAAGTTCAACTGACTCCTCCAAGGGACTCGGCCCAGCTTGACACGCCGCGGCGTGGCGGAGCGTCGCAGGCGTCCCCAAGCAGAAACTTGCTGGGCAGGACAGACCCGTTGGCTGTGCGTTCCAGCCAGTGCTTAACCTCCCTGGTGCCTGGGGATGAGTTGGCCAACAGTTTCAATCTCGTATCCAGGTTCTGTACAGGGGAAACTCGGGTTTTTGAATTTCACACAGTTTTCTACCATAGGGTCCACAGACAACCTTTGATGCCCTAGGGCGACGCTGCCCACCACGTCTCTGAAAGACAAGGACCTTGGGACGCTAAAGGTGGAACAGGATGGACACATGATCTGCTTTAATTCTAGTCTAATCCTGTTAGCAGGTGCTTAGTTTTCTTCACAGTTATTTGCAAGCTGGTCCTTAAAGGTCCTTAAAGGCCAAAGACACACACCCGTAAGTCACACAAACCAGACAGAGGGGCACCTTTATTGTAATAAATCGACAATTTATCAGATCATTGCTAATGTTGTTCTTAAATTCTAATAACTAACCAGCAAAAATAAACGTCACAGTAGGATGCGGTGAAAAACAGCAGACCCAGGTAGAGATGCAGCCAAGCCTGATGACCAGAATTCAATCCCCAGGTCCTACATACATGATGGTTGTGGAGAACTGCCTCCAGAAAGCTGTCTTCTGATCTCCACGCTTACACCCACACATATAAATAGATAAATATCATTCAAAACTAATGGAAGATTTAAATGGACGTGGTGTGGCTTCTCCATAAGGAACGGAAGACTTCGAGTAATTAGGTCAATTGATCTACATTTTTTTGGAGGGCCAGAGAAAAAGTACTTCTGGATAGAAAGATAAAATGACCGCGGGAGGGGGGTGGGGGTGGGTGTGAGGGTAAGGTGGGGAGAGGGGAGGGGACCACAGAGGCTGGAATGGGTTGGCTCTGGCTGTTGATCCTACCCAGCAGAAAGAAGGGCCAGGTTTCTTCCAGGAAGTTGAGGAGGTGGTGCAAATTATCTCCGTGGCCTCTAGTAAGTGGGTAAGCCCATGTCCCCATCTGAAGAAAAGGATAGAAAAGAGGTTGGCCTCCATTTTAGCTGTTACAGTGTCAGACTCTCATCCTTTTATACAGGGTACAGGGAGGTAGCTCAGCACTTCTCTCTCCCTCCCACAGTCAATCTCTAGGTTTTCTTCTTTTTCTTTCTTCTCCTTTTGCAGACGGAGAGAGGCGAGAGGGAACCAGAGAAGTCAGTGAGAGTAACAGAAAAAGTAGTGGTCCTCCATGCAGGGAGGAGGGACAGGACAGAGCGATCACCAGGATCCCACCCTTCCTGAAGCTCGCCACTCCCTGCAGTTCAGTTGTGATGGTGATTTATTTCTGTCTTCATCATAGTTATTGACTCTTGCTGATGGAACCACAGACTTGCTGCAGCGCCAGCCCCTACTCTCAGACAGTCAGCAGTGTTTGTTGAAGAAGTGAGTGAAGAAACAAATGGAGAGAGATCTATAGCCTGATAGGAAATTTTGGGGCCTTTATGCTTTGTGTTTTATGTTTTGACTTCCATGGTGTGATGGCTATTCTTGGGTGTCAACTTGACTACATCAGGAATGAACTAAAACCCTGTGAGGGATTTTTCTCCCTTGGCTCATTTGAGGTAGGAAGACCCACCTGAAATCTGGGTCACACATTCTGGTAGCAGCTTCCATAAAGAACATAGAAAAGGTGAGATGTTTGCTTGTTTGCCCTTGTCCTTCCTGACAAGTTCATTTCTTCACTGTATCAGAAACTGCTTCGTTGGAATTCCTGAGTATACTGGAGACCAGCCGAGACTTCCAGCCTCCTGGTCTGAATGACATTTGTATGGGTGGACTTTCCATCTGGAGATAGCCGTTGTTGGAATATTCAGAATGCAACCTGTAAGTCAACTCTAATAAATCTCATTTAGATAGATAGATGATATATAGATTGATGGTAGATAGATAGATAGATTCATTTAATTAATGCTGTGTCTCTAAAGAACTCTGGCTAATACACATGGGTATCTGTTTTCCTTCATTTTTCACTTTACCTGTAAAAAGAGATTAAGTTTAGCATGTATTGAGAGAAGTTCTAATATTGATTTTGTATTTTACTTAACATGTATCCCACCATCACTGGCTTTATTACGCCTTATGTTTGCAGACTTTTCGCAGTGTCTCCCCCCCCCTTTTCTTTTTATCTTTCATTCTTCTTCACGTATTGCATCTGTGGTCAATGACACAAATCTGACATGTAATGACACTCAAGCCTCACCTGTCATTTTGCTATAGTTTGACCTGCCAGGAGGCTCCAGGAATCCCTAAGTACATGGGAGACACTGGGCCAAGACACACTTTCTTGGCTAGTTTGAAAAGTTTCCAATACAGTGGGCTTGGACATTCTTAGCTCTTAGCAAGGGATTTGCTGGGGAGGGTAGAGATGAGGAGTGATGTTATTTATACAGTATCTACCTTAGTTTTTTAGTTATATGGTTGCTTTGATATTTATATGGTATCTTAGTTTGTTATTTATATAGCATCTACCTTAGCTTGGGTTGTCGCTCACAATGACAGGAGCAGGAGAGGCAGACACCTGCTACTGCTCCCCCAACCCCCCAGAACTGCCTCCTAAGATTTCCAGACTGAGGCAAGTCCCCCTCTTAGGTGGGAATTTGAGCTTGCTTTCCACAACAAAGGTTCTGGGGTACTTGGCTGTACCATCCCCAGCTTGCCAAAGGAAGAAAAACTCTGCCTTGCCAAGCGCTTCTGGTTGCCTGGATACCCCTCCTATGGCTTCTGTGGCTTGACCCAGCCTCCTGCTGTCCCTTTCAGCTCTCTCCATAAGATGGAGGCATTTCCGACATAAGAGAGAAGGAGGAGGTGAAATAACAGTGTAGGTGGCTAAAAATACCCCACAGGAAATCATATGATTAACTACTCACCAAAAAAGAAAAAGAAAAGAAACATAATGCATGTAATTCAATATATAAATATGTATATACAGTGAACTTTTCTCATCTAGGCTGACAGTGATCCCTTCAAAAGCCTTTGAAAAAGAATGACTCCCATAGGCTCATAGATTTGAATGTTTGGTCAGCGGGGAGTGGAGCGGCACTACTTGAAAGGGTTGCCAGTGTGGTCTTGTTGGAGGAAGTGCATCACCGGACTTTGAGGTTTCAAGGACCCAAGCCAGACCCAGTGGCCCTCTCCTCCTCCTGCTGATCCAGCTGTAGTGCTCCAGCACCATGTCTGTCTGCAGGCCACTATGCTTCCCACCGTGATGATAATGGATTAAACCTCTGAAACTGCAAGCAAACCCCAATTCAATTCTTTCTGTCATAAGAGTTGCCATGGTCATGGCATCTCTTCACAGCAGCAGAATACTAAGACAGACCACTGAAGAAAACCCCGGCATCTGACAGGAGAAGCCCTCTTTTGAGTTGTTAGGCAGGGCTGTCCAAGAGACTCCCAAACTATATAGTGTTGTGGATTGCTGTTTGTCTGTTCTGCTCCCTCAAGAATGCCCGAATTCAGGTGCAGTTGGGTGAAATCTTAATTAGTCAGATAAGGCTAGAGCCTGTGATTGGGCAGTGGAAGGAGGGGGTGGAGCTGAAAGTTTTAGAAAGGAAGAGAGAGAGACGTGAGAGAGAGAGAGAGATGAGATGGGGTCAGAGAGAAGATGGAGGAAGAAGATGAACCAGAACCACGTAGCCTGAAAGAGCCACAGGTAGCTATGGATGTCATAAAAGGGCAATAGAGTAGTAATTTAGGGTACATTTGCCCCATCTAGGTGTGCAGCTTGTATTTATAGCAATTGAGTGTTGAGTTCTTTGTGTGGGCATTTTGGGGGTTGAGGATTTACTGTTAAATATGGCTGATAAATTACAAGCCTCTGGAGCTTTCATTTTACAGGGTTGTGAGGATTTGTGTGAGTGGCAGCCAGGTTTCTGCCAGCTAGCTACAGGGGGTAGTTGACCAGGGAAGATCAGGGGGCTCAGCAGCCAGCTAGCTGTAGGAACCATGGTGGAGGGCCAGACCACCGTTGCCTGTGCATAGCCAGCCATATCGTGGATTGGTTTTTTTATAATTACATGCTACAATATAGTCCATCACTTTTGCCCTAGATTACTCCCTAGCGGTGAAAGGGAAGTCCCTGTTGCTGGAGATACCATGTACTTCAGAAAGAGGGTCCAGAGTCCCTCTAACTAGAACTAACCCGAATGGTTCCTCCCTGAGAACATCAAAAGGCACCATTTAAGCCTCTAAAGAAGAAAGACAAACAACAGTCCTACCCTGCTATGATGCCTATGACCTATATCAATAACCACTCTACCAGTGCAGTAATGGCACACAGAACTTGGCAGTAACCAACTACCCTCTATTTGGATTTAAGATCTGCACAACAAGAGAGATTCCATACCTGGTACTGAAAACCTACCTGATTAATCAGTGCTAGTAAACTCATGGTTATTGGAGAAGAATCTACAACCACTGATTTATTAAAGCAGCATAATCCTTGACAATAACCTATAAATATGTGTCTTTATGCCCACATATAAGTGTAGTCTTCTCCCTTCATCAAGAATATGTCTCTTTGCAACCAAACAAGATCACTACAGGAAAACACAGCTGGTCAAGAATGGAGACTCTTAGAGCCCAGTCACAGTGGACACATCTAGAAAGCACTTTCACACTTGAAGCTCAGGGACATTGTGGAAGAGGAGCAGAAAGACTAAGAGTCAGAGCTCAGGGAGTTTACTATGAGATGGTGTCTCCTAGTAAAACCAGAAGCTACACCCATAAAGTTTCACCAACATGGCTGCCCAAACATGAGCTGAACAAGGAAGATACCAGTGAATGTGCCATATGATATGGCGCAGGGGAAAGCCCACAAGGCCTCAGCCCTACAGAGAGAACTATAGGCAACTGAGTAAAGCTGGGAGCAGGACAGGTGGTCCTCCCCTGGGAAGAGACCATCAATTGGCTGTCCAGTGCCAGTCAGCCCAGAAAATTAACATTATGTGGATTGGACAGGTTATATTTAGACATATTTATGCATCTACAAATATATGCATGAGGCCATGAATTTGAAGGAAAGCAGGGTGGGATGTGTGGGAAGGTTTGGAGGGAGGAAGGGAAGGGAGCTGTAAAATACAACCTCAAAAATAAAAAGGTAGCCTGGCAGTGGTGGCGCATGCCTGTAATCCCAGCACTCGGGAGGCAGAGACAGGCGGATTTCTGAGTTCGAGACCAGCCTGGTCTACAGAGTGAGTTCCAGGACAGCCAGGGCTACACAGAGAAACCCTGTCTTGAAAAACCACAAAAAAAAAAAAAAAAAAAGAAAGAAAAGAAAAGAAAGAAAAAAAAGAAAAGAAAAATCAAAAGGTAAAATGAATTAGTAAAAGACAAACAAACCAATTCTGATTTAGGCCTATCAGTGAGGCATCTTCTGGGAAAATCTCAAAGGGTAATTGAGATAGGAACTCACTATGAAGCCCAGGCAGAACTTGAACTCACTATGTAACTCCAACTAGTCAGAAAGTCTCGTCTCCTTCCTCCCTCATGCTGGAACCAGGAGTGTGTGACATACCAGGCTTGACATCTACATGTCTCTAACTCAAATTCTTCCTGGTTCAGATGAGCAAATATGCAACAGCAGGAACGGGTGACTTCGGGAAGGGTGCTTTTAAAGGGCGGGCTACTTAACTGTGGGTTTCCTCCCACAGTTGCGCACTGGGAGCAAAGATAAACATTTTATACTTTTAAATATACCCCGTAAGAGTGACTGTATGCATGCCTTTGTTGTAAAAACTGTGTGAGTATGGGAGCCAGCGTGAGTGCAAATCCCAGCTCTGTCCCCCCACCACACCCACTAGCCTTGATTGAATAGCTAAACCCGTCTGAACTCAAGTGTCTATGTGTTTAGTAAAATGGAGCCATCATTCCTTCGCCATCCTTATACAGAATAAACTGGCCCGTGTGTGTACACTCCTGAGAGCATGCCTGGCCATAGAGAAGGAGCGTGTGAGCGTGACCTGTTACTGTTTTTCATATCCTTAAAATTCATATTTCTCAAAGAGAATATCTGATCACTAAAGCCACTGCCCTACCCCAGATGACCTGGAAGGAAGGACATCCTAACAGCGCTTCAATGGGGCAGGTGGAAAGTGAAACACCAGGTGGGGTGACTTTGCAAACCAAGTACAAAGAAGTCAGCAGCTCACCAAAAGAATGCTTGCCCTGTCCCTGAGAGTAGGCAAATGGAACACAAACAGAGCTCCATTAACCCGAACCAGCTGTGTCTGCGTACACAGTGTGCTGACTGGAACTGCGTACACAGTGTGCCGACTGGAACATCTTACACTTAAGCCCCTCACTGCTTCCCACATTCCCTAGGAAGATCATGTGCTGGTGATTTCTTTGTAAAGTAGATGGCAGACACTTTCTATACATTTACAATTTGTAATTTTAAAGGATGGTGTGCTTAATCATGACTTTCCTTTGACAACTGGCAAAAGCACATTATAAGCAAAAATAAAAGTTTTGTGCTTTTAAATAAGCACAAAACAGTGGATATATATACATGCCTCTGATACTGTGTGGTTGAGCATTTTACTCTTCAAATACAGGTGGACTTGTGTCTTTTGGAAACTGGACCAAGTAAATAACTTCTGTTGGAAAGTTTGGATCACAGCCAGGCATGGGGCATACCTACACTCCTAGCACCTGGAATATGGAGATAGGAGAATCACTGTGAGTTGGAGGCCAAGCAATTAATTCATAATTCCAGGCCAGCCTGGAATACAAGTGTATTGAGATACTGTTCCCAAAAACAAAACTAAACAAACAACAACGGCAAAAATCAAACCAAATACAAACAAAATCGGGACTGAGTCAACAAATTTCTGCAGACTAAATCAATTAGCTCTTGTTCAACAAGCTGCTGGAATCGACAGGGAAAGAGGTTCCTAAGTTCAGAGACAGAAACTGACCAGGCTGATCATGTTGAGAAAATAATTCCTCCACCTTCCTGTTAGGCATCACTCCAGGACTCTCAGGGAATGAGGTTCCTAAGTTCAGAGACAGAAACTGACCCAGGTTGATCATGTTGAGAAAATAATTCCTCCACCTTCCTGTTAGCCATCACTCCAGGACTCTCAGGGAATGAGGTTCCTAAGTTCAGAGGCAGAAACTGACCCAGGTTGATCATGTTGAGAAAATAATTCCTCCACCTTCCTGTTAGCCATCACTCTGGTTTGTATCCAGGACTCTCAAAGGTCCATGTGTTGAAGGCTTGATTGGCAGCCTCTGGTAGATGGCGGAGGCTTTAGGAGAGGGACCAATAGACGGGTGTCAGGTCACTGGGGCCATGCTCTGAGACCACAGCCCTTCCTCCTCCTCCTGCCCTCTTTCCTTCCTTGCTTCCCTCTCTTTCCTCTAGTTTCTCCTCATTTCTTCCTCTCTCCTCCCCTGCCCCTTCTCAACCACCAGACAGCAAGGAGCAGGTAACCTCCTTTATCCCCAGGATGCTTTCCTCCTCACAGGCCTAAAGCAAGAGGCCAAGCCACCATACGCAGAAATCTCTGAAACTGTGAGGGGAAACCACTTGTTCCTACTTTTAACTTGCTTTTCTCACGACACTGGAAACACAACTAATACAGAACGTAAACCCATGGTACAATCTCTAAATGATGAGCCATTCAAACAGAGCATTGTCAAAGTGCTTGATAGGAAGATCACAAAGCTTGGATTTTTCCAGATTGTTCTAATTACATGCATTTAAAAACAATACAACATATTTGTTAAATACGTAAGTATACATATTAAGATTTTAAAAATATTGGCAAACTTCACATTGACATATTTTCATATACTCCAAACGCCCTCCGTTAGACTGCCTGAAACCTCAGCTTCGGTTGAGAAAATATAGTCATCAGCATCATCTTAAAAAAGAATTACTGCATCAGTGGCTGGAAAAATAGCTCAGCACTGAAGGGGGCTTACCAAGGACGCTGGTTTCCAGTACTCACATGAGACAGCTCACTTAGCCTGTATCTTCATCTCCAAGGGATCCAGTGACTTCTTGGGGCCTTTCAAGCGCCTGTACAGCGCACATACCCACACAGATATGTAAACATATGCAAAATCAAAAGTAAATCCTTAAAAAAATACATTAGTGAATATGTTTTATTCTTGCACATTACAAAACATGCCTACATCATACATTTCTCACGTAACCTATTATCTGGTAGCCCTACTGTTCCACACAGTTTCATCCACTAAAAAATATCTGGCCGTATTTTAGAGATTTTACTGACTTCTTCTTCCTCAAGCCAACATTAATAACCCAAATATTTACAGAGGATAAGTTGATCTCATCTAGTCCCATAACAGTAATTTAGTTATTCACTGTGTGATGTGTTTTTCTGCGCTTACTTGGGAAAGCTTGGTGCACGGGGTTGCTAAAAAGACCCAGATGCTCCATTGTGGAGTCCTGACACTTGGGAAGAGCCCAAAGCAGAAAACCAGTGAGGAGCTGGGCAGAACAGGAATGACTGCTAAGCTAAACTGCTCAAGAGTTTCTACTGGTTCTCATTTTGCAACAGTGGGCTTAATTTGCGTCTCGCTTTGGTTAAGTGCTCTGATTTAAATGTCCCTTCTACTTCCTCAGATGAAGAGATAAGAGCTGTACCCAAGCTGTGGGCATACGCGGCTTGGGCTGAGCCCAGAGCGTTTGTTTCTCTGTACTAACTATCCCAAGGCCTAGGCCTGGAAGCTTCTACCTTCTGTACAGTCTAACCTTCCAGACTGACTGATTCAATCTGGCTTCTGGCTTCTGACTGAATTGCTTTGCCTGGCCTCTTACTAACTCTGGCAATCTGTTCTAATCTTCTGGCTCCTTCTTATTCTCTGGCTCGTTCTGTCTTTACCTGTGCCTAGCTTGTTCTCTCTGTAACCTGTTTCTGTAAAACTGTCCTGGTAAAACTGCCACACACACACACACACACCACACACCACATCGTCTCCCCCTCCCCTGCCTTTCTCTCTGCCCTTAGGTAGTCTTTCTCTGCTGTTTTCCTGTGAGTTGGGTGTATGGGTGTATCGTATCTCTGACTCATTCTGTCAAATTTTCCTCTGATTCATCACTTTTTCTGCCCCTCAATTAGACATCATTTTCAAACATGGTTGCTTCCTTCTACCAAATAACCTCACCTTCACTGTTAGAGATTAAAAGTGTATACTAAGGGCGTGTCTGTATTCCAAACAGATCATACTGTCCCCCAGGGCGTGTCTGTATTCCTGCAGGAGGTGATTCCTTGTCAGAGCCGCCAGTGTTGCTGGATTAAAATTCTTCCACACGCTTCAGCAACATCTGGCACAGTTCATAAGTACTTTACCGCTGTGTTTAGAGAACACATTTGCTCTTATTAGGTTTTGCCGAGTTATTTTTAGTATGTTTGAGGAAGAGATTAGTGATGCTGTAAAAACTTGTTGATTATTTTTCAAAGAAACAACTCTTTGTTTTATTGATTTTTTTGTATTATTCTCTTTGTTTCTATTTCATTGATTTCATCCCTCAGTTTGATTATTTCCTGCCATCTACTCCTCTTGGGTGAGCTTGCTTCTATTTGCTCTAGAGCTGTCAGGTGTGCTGTTAAGTTGCTAGTGTGAAATCTCTCCAGTTTCTTTATGTAGGCTTTTAGTGCTGTGAATTTTCCTCTTTGCATACTTTTGTTGTGTCCCATGAGTTTGGGTATGCTGTGTTGTCATTTTCATTGAACTCTAGGAAGTCTTTAATCAATCTTTCTTTCTTTCTTTCTTTCTTTCTTTCTTTCTTTCTTTCTTTCTT
>JADRCH010000035.1:5589147-5607392 GCA_019843965.1 Rhynchomys soricoides | reverse complement strand
CTTTCTTTCTTTCTTTCTTTCTTTCTTTCTTTCTTTCTTTCTTTCTTGTCTTGACCCAGTATCATTCAGTAGCCAGTTGTTCAGTTTCCATGAGTTTGTAGGCTTTCTGTTATTTCTGTTGTTGAAATCCAGCTTTAATGCATGGTAGTCTGATAGGATGCAAGGTGTTATTTTGTTTTTCTTATTCTGTTTTGTGACAGCATATGTGGTCAATTTTGGAGAATGCTCCATGAGATGCCAAGAAAGTATATTCTTTTGTGTTTGGGTAAAATGTTCTATAGATACCTGTTAGGTCTATTTGGTTCATAACATCTTTTAGTTCTAGCATTTCTAAGTTTAGTTTTTGTCTAAATGACCTGTCCATTGGTGAGAGTGGGGTATTGAAGACTCCCACTATCAATGAGTAAGGATTAATGTTTGATTTAGTGTTTGCTTTACAAACATGGGTGCCCTGTGTTGGAGGCATAGATGTTGAGAATTAAAAATATATTTTGGTTGATTTTTCCTTTGTTAAGTATGAAGTGTCCTTCCTCATCTCTTTGGATTAACTTTGGCTTGAAGTCTATTTTGTTAGATACTAGAAAGGCTACACCAGTTTGTTTCTTAGGTCCATTTGCTTGGAAAATCTTTTTCCAATCTTTTACTCTGTGGTAATGGCTGTCTTTGATATTGATGTGTGTTTCTTGTATGCAGCAAAAGGATGAATCCTATTTTCACTTTCATTCTGTTAGTCCATGTCTATTTATTGGGGAATTGAATCCATTGATATTGAGAGATATCAATGGCCAATGATTGTTAGCTCCTGTTTTTTTGTTGGTGGTGGTAGTGGTAGTATGTGTGTTTCCCTTTCTTGGATTTTGCTGGTGTGAGATTGTTTATTGCCTGTATTTTTGTGGGTGTAGTTAAACATCTTGTGTTGGGGTTTTCCTTCTAGTACCTTCCGTAGGGCTGTATTTGTGGATAGATATTGTTTAATTCGACTTTATCATGAAACATCTTGTTTTCTCCATCTATGGTGTGATGGTTTATATATGCTAGGCTCAGGGAGTGACACTATTTGGAGGTGTGGCCTTGTTGGAGTAGGTGTGTCTCTGTGGGTATGGGCTTTAATACCCTAGTCATAGTGGCCTGGAAGAGAGTCTTCCACTAGCTGCCTTCAGATGAAGATATAGAACTCTCAGCTTCTCCTGCACCATGCCAGCCTGAATGCTGCCATGTCCCCATCTCGATGATACCGGACTGAACTGCTGAACCTGTAAGCCAGCCCCGATTAAATGTCGTCTTTTATATGACTTGCATTCTTTGATTTCTGTTTTCTCTCTGGTCTTCTAGCCAGAGTGACCTGTGGCTGAGTAGAGGGTCTCTACCATTGTTGAGTGCTAGACTTCTGATAGCCAAGGTGGCCTCTGGTTAATTGGAGGGTCTTTTGAGGGTCTGGGTATCCGTGTGGCCTTTGGTGGGACAGGGGGCTTTGGGCGGAGGTGTAGGCCGGGCTATTGGTAATGAGGAAAGGGGGGGTAGACTGTTGGGGGTAGGCTGCGTGGGCGCTGAGGAAGTCAATATAATTAACAAATATGTTAATAACACTGAAGACAGAATGTGAACACCCCAAATGGCAACAATTTATAAATTCATAATTACACAAGCCTACAATAAAATATGCAGCCCTTAAAATTCTGTTTTTGGAAAAAATGTCAGTTTCATAATCACTAACTTTAAGAGAAAAAAAACGCACATAAATCTTGTGACTGAAAATATTAATCTACCCACTCACAGGAAAAATGTCAGATAAAATATGCCATAATATTAATAGTCAAATGTAATATCTTACTAAAGGTTGATAACAATGTATCATCTCTCATAGTTTTATTTCCTATTTTTCCTGTTCCATAACTTTCTTTTTGCTTTTAATTGGCACATATTGGCACATATTTCTGATGCTTATGGGTGATACAGGAGGATGTATCAGAGTCCACGTTCAATATGTAATGGTCAAGATATTTCCTCTCTCTCCTCAACCATCCACCATGTCTATGTGCTGGGAATTTTTGTTCTCTTCTCGTTGGGAATTATACTGTAGGTTGCTAACCTGTGTGTAAAGCAGTCTCAGAACTCTTTTCCTGTGTGACTTGTGTTCCCTGTTGACTAACCTTCACACTCCCTCTCCTCTGCCTCTGGCATCCACTTTTCTGATCCATTCATCCAGGAGATTGGCGTATGTGTTTCCTCGGATGGGCAACAGCATGTGTGTTTGTCTTTCTATGTCTGGCTTAGTTAACAGAGCATCACAGCTTTCATTTCCATCACACATCTGTGAACACATGGCGGCTTCTTCTTCTTCTTCGTCTTCTTCTTCTTTGCTCTCTCTCTCTCTTTCTCTCTCTCTCTCTCTCTCCTTTCTTCCTTTTCTTTCATTTTTTTTCCTATGCTGATCAGTATTCCATTGCATAAACAGACCACATTTTCTTTAGCCATTGTTCCACCAGAGGGCAACTGGAAAAACATGTTTGCCTGTCTTTGTTCAATTGGGTTATTTTACAACTCTGTTGGAGTAAAAGTTAATCTTAAGAAAGACAGAACATATGTGTGGTTTTTATTTGTGGAATATGAGTACATACATACGGAATATAAATAGGTTTTGTCTAATGAATGATTTTAAGTCAAAATCATTTTTGGTAAGTTCTCTAACTTCAGTGTCTCTCTGGTTTCATCATTGAGCATGAAATAAGTGCTTGTCCCATGTGTACCTTATATTCCCAGGAAACGTGTGGTCCTCATTCTGTTTGTAAGCTGTACTTCATTTCTAACAATACATGCTTGTTTTCATCCAATAGATGTTCTTCTGCTTGTGTAACATATAGTCTTGAACACCTTCAAAGTCAAACTACAGTTTTAGAATCTTCATAAAATACATACTACACACACATACACAAATTGTACATACACACACACACACATACACACTTAAAGTTAAAAAGTTAAAGAATGCAGTATTATCGAGAGTATACTGTGATATAAAATCTATTTTCCAACTTCCTAAAAACACATTTATCTTCAGATATTTTCACACACCCTTATTTATTTATATCAGCTTATGGTGGGCTGGAGATACAGCTCACTCGGTAGAGTGTTAGCCCAACATGTGTGAAGCCCTCGGTTCAATTCTGCATAAATGGCATAGTAGTGCCTGCCTGAAATCCTCCCATTGACGAGGTATTAGGAGTTTAGGTCATCCACAGCTACATATTTAGTTTAGAGCCTGCCTGCAGTCCCTGAGACCCTGTCTCAAAAAAAGTTAAGAAAAAAATTAAGTATGTTGTATGTGTGTACATTCTGCACAATGTTCTGTAATGCGCTTTTCACTGGATATTATGCTTTAGAGCAGTTTTGTGTTAGGTTACAAACATTCATCCTTCCAATCACTGTATGTACAGTGGGATCAAAACTCATTTAACCTTTTCCTCTGCTGATGGACATGTAGGGCATACTGTACATAATTATAATGTATGTTTACTGTTCATACTTGACCATAAGCCCACAAGAGAAGTGTGACTTTCTAAATACTTAGACAGGGAGTGACAAAGTCGAAACCATTCGCTACTGTACGAGACCGTCCTCCAAGCCAAACTGCTACCATCTTCAGGAGTATAGCTAGCTGCTCATCAAAGTTCATCCTGGATGGGCTTGTTGATTCCCTTTTTGAAAGGAGGGACTAAGGGCAGTCATGGGACCCTCACCTGAGGATCCAACCTCCCATCCCAACTTGTATGGAATTCTGCTGTAATTGCACATGGCCCCAGGGACTCTGAGAAAAGGTAGAGGATAAAGGTGGGGAAGGATTAGGGGAAGGGACCGCCCCAGAGGTGTCATTGCACATAAATGCATGCTGGATACAGACCTTCCCCTGTATCAGCTTTAAAGTCATCTGTGTTCCTCTGTGACCCCACACACTGGTCTGTAAGGAAGTCTAAGAAACACATGGGTTCCCCAGAGTGAATGGCAGTGGAATCACACCCTTGTTTGTCTTTAGGATGTAGGAGAAGGCACTGGATGTCAGCCATGTCTAATGCCCCACCCCCACCCCACAAGAAAAAGAATCTTAGCAACATTTGCTTTTAATACGTTGACAGGTTCTTTAAGATTTCCCTACCAAATGATTGCACCAGTTTTATGGGTTGTTTTTTTTTTGGGGGGGGGGGGATTCTGGGGATGGTGTAGGATAGAGGACATAGGCGGGATGTGCCATTAACTTATCTGCTGGATATGTGACCTTTTCCTTTCTCCAACTGAAGCAGTGTCTTAGTCAGGGGTTGTATTCCTGCAGAAACATCATGACCAAGAAGCAAGTTAGGGAGAAAAGGGTTTATTGAGCTTACACTTCCATGCTGCTGTTCATCACTAAAGGAAGTCAGGACAGGAACTCAAGCAGGGCAGGAAGCAGGAGCTGATGCAGAGGCCATGGAGGGATGTTCCTTACTGGCTTGCTTCCCCTGGCTTGCTCAGCTTGCTTTCTTATAGAACCCAGGACTACCAGCCCAGGGATGGCACCACCTACAATGACCCCCCCACACACACATACACATATCACTAATTGAGAAAATGCCTTACAGCTGGATCTCATGGAGGCATTTCCTCAAGGGAGGCTCCTTTCTCTGTGATAACTCCAGTTTGTGTCAAGTTGACTCACAAACCAGCCAGTACAAGTACCCACTGAGGTTTAGACCTTCTGTTTGAGAAAACTGGACCCAAATGCATGAAGTGACAGTCCTTACCCTCTTCCCAACACCTTTTCTCTCTAGCCAGCACACAGAGTCAGGGTCCAGAGCCCACCCCAGACTGGTACTGCCTGGCCCACCACAAGCAGACTTGCCTGGCTTTAGCCACTGTACACACAACAGGCTATCATGATAGACTTGGCTGAATTCTTTTGACCCATGACTCCTCTTTCCTCTAGTAACCGATGTCCTCTATTCCTTGCTTCTACCAGACAACATCATCTGAATGACCTATGACATCATCTACTTCTGTTAATGTTGGAGATTGTTCATGAGATCTTGAAGAAGACAGAGCTTTCTCTCCAGGCCACTTTGTTCTTCCTACACATGATATGATGGCTGCCAATGCTTGCCTATCTATCTATCTATCTATCTATCTATCTATCTATCAGCATTCTATTCATGATTGAAACTCTTTCTAAAGTATACTTCGAAATCCTTCTGACCTCTTCCTCCAAAGTCTCATGCACATGTTTAGTTATTTGTTACACAATATGTTTGCTACTCTCAGCATGAAAACCTGTGTTTGTAGTTTCAACTGCAGCGTATTATGGACTGGGTAGTCCAAACAATAGAAACTTATTGTCTACCTGTTTATCTAGGAGTGGCCATATGGAACTTCCCTATTCATAATTGTGTGTCAACTGGTGTTGTCATTGTGCAGGTCTTATTTTGTCAGCTTATTTTTGAGATTTCATAAGTGCAACCTCCTTGTCCTATGTAGAAGACACTGTTTCACAGCAGACTTCCTGGTCTCCTGGCTTTCACAATCTTTCTGGCTCCTCTTCCCTAATTTTCTCTTAGCTTTACATGTGGGGGTTGTTTTGTAGAGCACCTACAGTTATTTGTTCTCTGGAGTTTGACCAGTTCTAGATTTCTTCAATGGTCTCTGTCTGCTTCAAAAAGAAGCTTCTTTTGTTGAGAGGTGAGAACGGCACTTAACCTGTGGACATAGGATACGGATTTAGAATGCATTTGGAAATTGTACTGGCTTAGGAATGTGGCAGTAATACACTCTCCTCTGGACTCCACGACCTCACCAGCTACGAATACTTGTTTAGATTTTCAGTACCAGGAATGAATTCCGTCCCCTCTGAGAAGCTCTTAAATTCAGCTGGGCAGATACTGTTTACCCTCGGGACCTAAGTGCCATTATGGAATCTTTTGGGATATTGTGCCAGTCTAGTCATTGTGGTTCATAAATATCACAGCCGGTGGGGACTTTTCTTCGTTGCTTTTCTCCGTTGGCGGCTAGCATAACTCCTGTTGGGACTATAACAACCAATCTTGGGGGAGGAGGATTCTGGGATAGATGCAGTTTTAATTCCTCTATGTCCTTAGTGTGTGTTGCTTTCAGCAATAGGATCTCACTTTTTATTTCTGGGAGGCAACCAAGGACAACCCCAATAACCTATATCGTTTTGGGAGTCCCTGAGGCTCTGCTGACCAGCAACTCTAAAGAAAGTTTCCCATGCCTGGAACTAGAGGCTTTGCCAGATAATCCTTGGCTTTTGGGGGGACATTATCATCCCAAGTAGTATAACTTCATTTCAACTATAAGCTTATACATATATACATTTATATGTGATCCATAATTTTATACAGTATGAAATAAAGGAAATTCATTTCTTATGGTTCAGCAGACATGATCAACGTGTTAACATGGTTGGCTTCTGGGGAGGCCCCTCCTCCTGGATTGCAGATGGCTGCCTTTTTGCTATGGTCTTACATCACATATCATTCTCTGGAGTCTCTTCTCAGTTGCTTCTCACTGGAGAACCAAATACTTAGGGCAGAACCTGAAATAGAGGCACCATGACCTGCTGAACAGTTGTGTGTAAAGCAGACAGAGGGATGGTTTAAGAACAATGTCGTGGTGTTTACTTGGGCAGCCTACTGTCTGGTGGCACTGTTGTTGGAGAAGGGGACTACAGGAGGGGAGACAGGACTAAAGGAAGACCGGCAAGAGCAGAATGGTACCTGCCAGGCATCAAGCAGTACTCCATATATGTTTTTACTCCATATGCTTGCAGGTTTTCCTGCTGATTTTCTGGATAAGAGCAAGGAGAGTCACTTGAACAAGCTCAGACAAGAGTCAGCAAGGAGTCATGTCTGGAGCTGTACCTTGGCCTGTCTGCGTCGCTACTTGCCTATGGTAAGTCGTAGGGAGTTTTGCTGCACATGAGGCAAGTGGCAACAGGAATCTGGACTTACTGGTTTTAAGAACTGGAATATTCCCTTAGAAGGCATTGTAAATGATAGATTCAAGAGAAAAAATGAGAATGAGAAAAGTTAGAGGACCCTTACATTAAGGAATGTTTGAGCATCAGCTATATGTTATTTTTCCATCAGAAGCACGAGCTGTTTGGATGATCTAATGCACTTGGAGGAGTTATAAATAGCAATCAGATGCATACAACAGTAGAGCTTTTGCCTAGCATGGGCAAGGTTCTAGACCCAACCCCTGTAATGCCCAAACATACAGCAGTCAGAACACCCACAACAAGCCAGCTAAGGGAATCTCCCTCCAGATGTGGTAGGAAATCCACAGGACTTTCATAAAAAAGTAGCTAGGATTGTGACACTGTCTGTTGGCTCTGGGCCTGTTCCTAAGCACAGTAGCTTACTTAAAGGAACAATTCAATATTTATTTTTACAGTACTAAGTTGTTGTTCTTACTCACTACTGGATTTTTTTTTTTTGTGGTTCTGAGACTCAAACCCAAGGCTTTGTGCACAGTAGGCAATCACTCTGTCACTGAGCTGCATGCCTTTCCCCGTCCAATGTTGTTTCATCTCTTTTACATTCTACATTTTAGGAACTATCTTATGAATATAATTTAAATATAATTAAAATTCAATTTAAATACAATTGAATAACCGGTAATCCTAAAATGGTCCTAGAGATATTTATTCACTTACGACTATTACTTTTGTGTGTGTGTGTGTGTGTGTGTGTATGTGTGTGTGCCACATGTTATTCAAGGTACTGACTTATGACAGTTATATCAGGAGACAAAATCCCTTCCCTCTTGGGGTACCTAGAGAGCATTAAGAATGTCTATCATTTCATAGATCAGTTTTCTGGCCGGGAACATGGAGAGAGTCACTTGGCCAAGGCTCAGACAAGGCTCAGCAAGGGAGGGAAGACAGAAAGGAGCAAGTAAGCTTATGGAATATTGGGTGGTAAGGAGCCAGTAGAGAAGCAAGCAGCCGGATGAGAGAGGAAGGGATTGTAAAGGAGTGGTGAGGTGCAGGGCAGGGACATTCTGTTGTGTTTAGCATCCTTTAAGGAGACAAGGAAGTGAAGGGGCAAATCTCGACGACCCCAGCAAAGAACACAGCAAGAACAAAGGCCCTGTGGTAGGAGGTTGGTAAACGCACCTTAGAACCAGCACACCGCTGAGTGTTCACAGAGCTAACTAAATGAAAAAGAAGTTGAGTGGCCAGCGAGATGGCTCAATGGTTGACAGCACTCACTGCTCCTCCAGACGACCAGGATTCAGTTCCTAGAACCCAAATGGCAGC
Organism: Rhynchomys soricoides; assembly: GCA_019843965.1. Lineage (NCBI taxonomy): Eukaryota > Metazoa > Chordata > Mammalia > Rodentia > Muridae > Rhynchomys > Rhynchomys soricoides. The sequence continues at coordinate 5,599,090 of JADRCH010000035.1, read as the reverse complement.
TCCCAGTGCTCTGTAACTCCAACTCCAGACGATCCAGCGTCTCTTCTGTGTCATCAGATCAAGGAAGCCTTCGGAGGCTATGTTATTATGAACTTGGGCTCTGTGGGAGCTAGACACCCAGAGTTGGGGAGCCTCTGGAACTTTTAAAGGGGTTGGGGCTTATGATTCAGTTTTAAATCAGTGTTCTTGGTTCCATATTTAGAGTCTGCTCGAAGACCTAAGGCAGAGAACCAGACAGGAAGCTTCTAGAAATATGGCTGCTTGTCCCACAGGGAAAGTAGCAAGGCTAATTTAGATTCGTTATGATTTGGACGTAGAACTAACATCCCGTCCAATCCCCCAGGTGCGGGATGTGGCAGGACAAACCAGGTTGAGCACAACACCCAGGATTTTGCCCTGCATGTCCGAAATAATGGGTTTTCCCCTGGGCTTAGAGACATAGGGCAGGCAGTGGGAGCAAGGGCCTGCTGCAGAGCTGAACATCTTAATCATGCCTGTCCTCATGTGTGCAGTGGTTAGAAATGTGAAGACATAGGGCAGGCAGTGGGAGCAAGGGCCTGCTGCAGAGCTGAACATCTTAATCATGCCTGTCATCATGTGTGCAGTGGTTAGAAATGTGAAGGAGACTTCCAGAGGAGAAGCCGCACCCAACAAAGCTGATGAACCGATTTAGAATTTCAGTGGTGGGAAGAGAAATGGAACATTGCAGATGGAGAACGCAATTAAAATTTATCTTGGGCTATCTTGGTCTTATTAAATAATTATTTCCTTGCCCAACTCTGTGTCAGATCTAACATCACAATAGAAAGAAAAAAGAAAACCCTAGGCTCTTTTGGAACATATTCACTTAACAAAGCCCTAGTTTCCCACCAGTCAACGGACTAAGAGTGTGTCAGATGGTAGCTCAGGCCTACAGCAGAGCTCCCCCATCTTGCTGTAACTCACCTACCTGACGGCCCATTAACATATAGGAAAAGTGTCTTGATTTGTGACTTTTCTTTGGAGTCTTACAATAAAAAGTTCATAAAATTGCAACTTCATTGAAATACAGAACTTGGGGTAACCTGAATCTGTGTTCCCGAGTTGTGGTCACTCACATTTGGCTCTAGAATAAAATATCTCTTATTCCCTTTTAGGTAAGAGCTGTTTTCTGTGTCAAGGGGAAATATGAGACCATGAAATTCAGCTTGTGGATCTGGGCAGTGAGGCCTGGTTCCGGAAGCTCAGGCTCTGCTAATGGGCCCCAGAGAGGCCAGGAGAGCTATTTTTCACAGCAGCTTTAGTGAAGCAAACCAAAGCTTTGAACTCAGGATCTATTGGAGAATGATTGTGTATGTCAAAAACAGGGGAACTGAAAAGAACTGTTTTCAGAGATTTAGTCCATTGTCATCATGGCAGGGAGCATGGTGACATGTGGGCAGGCACGGTGCTGGATGAGCTAAGAGCTCTACGTCCAGATTGGCAGGCAGCAGGAAGAAAAGAGAGCCACTGGATCTGGCTTGGGCCCTTGAAACTTCAAAGCCACCCCCAGTGACACACTTCCTCCAACAAGGCCACACCCACTCCAACAAGGCCACGCCTCCTATTTTCCCTTATATAGGTACCAATCCCTAATGACCAAACATTCAAACCTATGAGTTTTGGGGGACCAGTCCTATATAAACCACCATAGATAGGCTCTCACTAGGTTTGGTCTCCAACTTGCAATCCTCCTGTCTCAGCCCCCAATGAGTGCTGGTATTTAAAGGGTGTTCCTCGTGTCCAGCATCATATACCTTACAGATATGGACGTCTCAAACAGTTTCAGATCTGTCGAATAGAGAGGTGATACATGACTTACCAGTGTTATGGAACATATTAAAAAAGAATGGATATATGGCAGCAGCGTGTTCCCGCGCTATGGCCTGGTTCTCTCATCCCCGGCGGGCTGGCCAGTGCGGGCAATGGCCGACCTGCTTTCATCTCATGGAGACTGACTCAGCACCACAATCTCTTCACCCAGCTCACTCTGGTTCCCACTGGCAGGTCACTACCACGCCAGCCCCATGCTTCAATACCCCCATGGCCTCTGTGGTGCATACCAGGCAAACCCACACTTTACTACTGTACCTTTCTCTCTTGAACTCAGACGAGCCGCCATGTGAAGGAAAACGCAACACAAACTCAGTTCAGAAACAATGATAATTTAATCTCTGGGCGAATCAACTAAAACCTAATCTTGTAAAACTTATTAAAGTCTGATTCCTCTGGTGGCCAATCCTTGTGGATCTTCCATACCAGGAGACTCTAGTAGCTAGATCTTACCTACATGACCCCATTCCAAAAAGCACCTCTCTCCTCCTCCTCCTCCTCCTCCTCCTCCTCCTCCTCCTCCTCCTCCTCCTCCTCCTCCTCTTCCTCCTCCGTTCTCCTCTCCAACCCAGAAGTTTCCCCATGAGCCCAGTGATTGGCTCCTTTATTCATTAGGGGATTGGTTCACAAGAAGTCACAGGTGTAACTCACTCCTTGTCTGAAGCCCCTCCCAGGAGGGCAGAATTAGCATCAAATTACAATCAGCTCCAGGGCTCTCCATAGCACACTAGATTGTACTAATGGGTTTAGGGTTTGAACTGCCAGTCTGTTCTACATTTGTTTATTTAAAACATAGTTAAAGGGAGAGATTTCCCCATCACTCCGTTGTAGCAGGTGAAATTCCTCAGTCACAATAAATTTGAAGCCACTGTGAGCTTTAAAAATAGATTCCATATGAAAAGCTGGATGTGGTCACACTGTGCAAGTTGGGGGCAGGAATGAGAAGATCACTGCGGCTCTTGACTGTTATTCTAGCCCAGATGGTGAGCACCAGGTTCAGGAAGAGACCCTGTCTCTCAGGAATTCCTTATTCTCGGGAATAAGATAGAGTGCACACACAGCACACCACACACACACACACACACACACACACACCACACCACACACACAGCACACCACACACACACACACACACACACACAGCACACCACACACACACACACACGTACACTCACATCACATACACATAAACACATCACACACAAAAATACACACATATACATAATAACACAGACAACACAGACACAAACCACACACAAACACCATACACACACTGCATACACATAAACACATCACATACACAAACACACTCAAACAGACAACACATATACACAAACCATACACAAACATATGACACACACACGTACCACATAAACACACCACATATGCAAATATACACACACTCACACAGATAACACACATACACAAACCATACATAGAAACCACCACACACAAATACACCACACACAAACACACCATACAAAAACACACTACATATACTACATACATACCACACACACACACATACACATCATACACACCACAAACACCACACACACACACAAAATTTTATATAAGCGTCTATCTTTCTAATGTTACAAGATCATGTAGAAAATTAGTCATGGTAACAAGCGAGCCACAGAATCTTTCCAGAAGCTATGAAATGGTTGCTAGGCATCCTACCCACTCACGACCATTTTCATTCTCAGGACAGACAACGAAGAAATCAAGGCTTCTATGTTTACTGAGCATTTAATAGACTCTAGGCATTCAAGATGTCTTTTTCAGAGATGATGTTTAATTGCACCTTATAGTAAAGCATTGAGATGCTAGTCTGAGGTAGGGTGTTAGAATAAACAGCCTTGAGAGACTACAGGACTAGGTAAGTGACAAACACACTCCGTATACTCCTACCATAGCCTACTTCCTGCCATCTTCCCCAAAATATCAGTCCCTCCCCCAGTGACTCTAACATATAGCATCACACATATGTATCATGCATACACCGGGAATTAGGTTATGTAATCAAAGTGCTGATTTCTTGACCTCAGCCCACTAAGGTTTTCTTTGCATATTTTTTTTTAGTGAAATAACATTTTGTCAATATAAAAATTAAACAGATATCGTCACTTCCTCCAGGATGACTAAAACTGTGCCCCTTTGATCAGCATCTCCCTGTGCTGGCTATGTTTTGTTGACTTTATACAAACCAAGGACCCAGGAAGAGGGGACCTCAGATTATGGGTATGTCTGAGAAGCATTTGGTTAACTGCAGGTGATAGAGAAGAGCCTAGTCCACTGTGGGTGGCGCCGTCCAGAGACCCACAGGCCTGCATTGCATAAGGAAGGTAATCAGACTGGGAGCAAACCCGTAAGCAGCATTCCTCCATGGTCTCTGCTTCAGTGGCTGCTTCCAGGTTCCTGAGTTGAGTCCTTACCTCAGCTTCCCTCAGTGATGGATTGTAACCTGTAAGTCAAATAACGCCCCCCAGCCCAAATTCATTTTATCACAGTGTTTATCACAGCAACAGAAAAGAAACGAACATTTCCCAAGCTCATTCTCCTCCAACTGCCTAAATCCACCTTCCTCTTCCCCTCCTCTCCTTTCTCTCTCCCTCCTCCCCTTCTCCTCTCCCTCCTCCCCTTCTTTTGTCCCTCTTCTCCTCCCTCCTCTTATCCCCTTTTCTCCTCTGTGTCATCCTCAGTATTGTCTTCCCTGCCTCTTTCCCCAGAGCCTCTTTTTCAGTGTCTTGTGGGCCCCTTTCTAGTCTCCCACCTTTTACCCACACTTCTTCCCACCTACACACATAATTTACAATTATAAGTGGGATCTTCATATGAGAGAGAACATATGCTGTTTGTCTTCCCGAGCCTGGGTTACTTTCTTAATATAATGTTCTCCAGTTCCATTCATTTTCTTTCTGATTTCGCATTTCTTCGTGGCTGGTGGGTCATACCTTCATCATTCATCCATCTACTGACAGCTCAGCTGAGTCCACCTCCCTGCTGTTGTGAAAACGTCAGCAATGGACATGAATGTGCAGTTGTCTCTGTGGCAGGTGTGCTATGGCTGGGTCATATGGAAGCTCTATTTTTGTTTTCGAGAAGCTTCCACACTGATGCGCACAGCTGAAGCAAACTTTTACTCCCACCAACAGTAAAGAGGGCTGCTCTTCCTACTCCCTTGCTGCTTGTCAGCTGTTTCTTAATGGTAGCCACTCAGACTTGGGTGACATGAAATCTTAAAGTAGTTTGCATTACAACAAATGACAGCATTGTCTTCTTCTTCAAGACAAACTAGTATTGTATATACAAAGCACATTTTCTTTGCACATTCATTCGTTGATGGTCACTTAGAATAATTTCATATATCAGCTATTGTAAGACAGATAGGCGTCTCTTCAATATACCAGGACACCCATTCCCCAACTCTATAAGCTACAAGTTAACCACACTTACATGCTTCCTGTGCTTACTCTGTGAAGTTTATTCATCATCTAAAAAATAAAAATAAAAAATAATAAAAATGATGGTGCCCAGTTCTCCTCAACCACAGCAGAAAACCTGGAGTCTCTGGAGGACTCGGTGGCTTCAGTTCAATAGATTTCAGTTGCAAAAAGAAGGTAGCTGACTTCTCTAATTTAAGAATATCAACCATGAGGTGTTATTTGCTTTTTGTCTTCATTTCTTCTCTCTGGCCAAAGACAGAACCGATATGAAACATTCTCTGCTGCCCTCAGTGTTACTGGGCCATCCCATGCCCACCCATGAGTGAGCAGGAAGCCATACTTCAAACGAAGAGCTCTGAAGACCAGGATGCAGGCTAGCCAGCAAATAAAACTAACTTAATTTAGAAGAAGCCACAAATAACCCCGCTACAGAAACATGTCCTGTTTAGCATTTGTGACATAACTAAAATAAAAAAAGTTTCACTGTTTATCTAAATGGAGCTTTAAATGGGTACCCTGTGTTTTCCTTGACACCTCAACCAAAGTATGAATCTCAGATCAGCTTTCTTCTGACTTAGCAGTTCACACTGACAAGCCAAGGCATCGAACAAGAACCGGTGTGGGATGCTGCCTCTGGGCTTGAACTTCCCTGGAACTATTTCTAAGCCATGCTTTGGGTATTCTGATATTTTAGGCAGTAGGAGGGCAGGGTTTCCCCACACCCCGGAATACCCAGCATGAAATGTAGCTAACACTGAACAAAATTATATTTGTGCTCACCATAGTCTGAAGATGGTGCCCCTGAAATTCATATATTGAATTTCCACCTCTACTGTGACACTATTGAGAATGGGAATGATTAGTCATGGAGCAGAACCCTCATGAACAGGATTAGCTGTTTACATAAGAGTCTTGAGAGATGCTTCTCTTTTTTTTTTTTTTTTTTTTTTTTTTGAGGCAAAATAAAGTTTCTTTCCTTTTTCCCCTTTTTATTATTGTAACTATTCTTTAATATTTTTTTAAACCAGTTTTTATCTCCCTCCTGGTCCATCCTCTGACATCCCATCCCTCATCCCATTCCTCCTCCCCCAACTCCAAGAGGATGTCCCCCCCCACACACACACCACTAGACCTCCCCCCTCCCTGAGGCCTCAAGTCTCTCATGGCTAGGCGCGTCTTCGCTCACTGATCCCAGACCCGGCAGTCCTCTGCTGTGTATGTGTTGGGGGCCTCATATAAGCTGGTATGTGCTGCCTGGTTGGTAGCTCAGTGTCTGAAAGATCGTGGAGTTCCAGGTTAGTTGAGACTGCTGGTTTTCCTTTGGGGCAGCCCTCCTCCTCAGCTTCTTCTAGCCTTGAGAGATGTTTCTTATTCCTTCTATCCTACACAGCACAGTGGCCTTGACTATGAGCCATAACTGCGCTTTCACTAGAGACTGGCTCTGCCTCCATCCGGGAGTCCCCAGTCTACAGTACTGTGGGGAATGAGTTGCGTTGCGTAAAAATCCTCTTAGTTTGTTGGATTTTGTTAAAGATGCTCAAAAGGACCAAGTATTGTCATTGAGGCTGGATGGCTTGTGGCTATCTGGTCTCATAGCATTACCAGACTAAATCTATTTAATTGAAAATTAAGACCAATTTTAATATTTTTCTTTAAAACAGAAGACTAGTAATTAAAATCCTTCAGCCAAAGGGTCTTCTACTTTAAATGTCTGCTTTATAACCTGATCATCTATTGAGGGTTTTTTGGTTTTGTTTTGTTATTTTTAAGTCAGAGTCTTGCTATGCAGCCCTGGCTGGCCTGGACATGTTATGTAGACCAAGCTGGTCTTTCACATAGAGATCCACCTGCCTCTGCCTCTGCCTCTGTCCACCAAGTACTGGTATTAAACACACTTTTTAATGTGTCACAGTACTCCATTTCTTATGTATAAAATTATTAAAGATATCTGATCAGAAACAAGTATGCTTGTAATTGAAATAGGTAGATGGTAACTTCCCTAACTTTAGTCTTTTTCTTTGATAGGATGAGTATGTTTATATGCTTTGACAGTAAAGAATCCCCAGTGTGGAGCTGGAGAGATGGCTCAGCAGTTAAGAGCAGCTGCTACTCCTGCATAGGATCTGAGTTGGGTTCCTAGCACCCACATGGTGGCTCATAGCTGTCTGTAACTCCAGTTCCAGGGGATATGACAACTTTTCATCTCCCTGAACACCGGGCAGGAATGTGGGGCACATGCATACATGCAGACATAAATAAAGCAAATAAATAAAAAAAAAATTTTTTTTTTTTTTTTAAAAAGAATACCATAGAGATGGTTCATTAGAAAACTGAGTTTGGCTGGGCAATGGTGGCGCACGCCTTTAATCCCAGCACTCGGGAGGCAGAGGCAGGCGGATTTCTGAGTTCGAGGCCAGCCTGGTCTACAGAGTGAGTTCCAGGACAGCCAGGACTACACAGAGAAACTCTGTCTCAAAAAATCCAAAAAAAAAAAAAAAGAAAAGAAAAGAAAACTGAGTTTGGATCCCAGCACCTATGTAAGCAGCTGGGTGTGGCTTGCATACCTGGAGCTCAACACTGTAGGCTCAGGGGTGGGCTAGAGACTGAAGGATCATTGGAGCTTGCTGGTCACCAGCCTAGCTTCATGTTCAAAGAAATACCTCAGAAAAAAAGTAGAGAATGACCAAACAGGAAAACTGATGCTCTCCTTTGGCCTCCACATTCATGTACACAGGTACATGCACACACACACACAGAGATAGACACAGAAATACACAGACACATAGACACACAGACAGACACAGACATATATACACAGAGACAGACACACAGATACAGACACACACACACACACACACACACATGCAGGCACACAAATACACACACACGAAGATACACACACTGCTACTACCACCACCAAACAACAAAAGTGTGCCTATTGTGTATCAGAGCCATAGACTTACCAACATGGAATATGTACCCACTAATAAATTCAAAGGGAGAAATAAACAGAACCAACTGGCTGCTACTCGGACAACCAATATTTACTCTGAGTCCATTATGGATGCCGCAGTGAAGACAACAGCTGCAGTCATTTGGACCGTCCTCTTACCAGAGCCTTTAGCTGTTGTGGTGATTTGAATGTGCTTCACCCAGGGAGGGGCACTATTTGGAGGTGTGGCCTTGGAGTAGGTGTGGCCCTGTTGGAGTAGGTGTGTCACTGTGGGTGTGTGCTTTAAGACCCTCATCCTAGCTGCCTGGAAGCCTGTCTTCCACTAACACCCTTCAGATGAAGATGCAGAACTCTCAGCTCCTCCTGCACCATGGCTGTCTGGGTGCTGCCGCGCTCCTGCCTTGATGACAATGGACTGAACCTCTGAACTGTAATGGAGCCCCAATTGAAAGCTGTCCTTTATAAGACTTGCCATGGTCCTGGTGTCTGTTCACAGCAGTAACACCCTAAGACCCCTGTCATTCATCTAGCCCTCAAAGCACCTCAGTGGCTAGGTACTCCTACAATTTCACCCTTTGCAGAGGAGTGGCTGACCAGGATAAGGTTGGGTAACTTTCCCAAGGAAAGGAAGGAGCAGAACGAATCTTTACATGCAGAAGGCTCCCCACTTTATCTGTGGGTTACTTTCTGCAGTTTCAGTTAGCTGTGCCAAAGGCAGTCTGAAAACATTAAATGGAAATATTACAGAAGAAAACCAAAAAACCAGTGTATATATTTCAAACTCTGCCTCCTTCCAAGTGGCACAGTGAATCTTGTAATGTCCAACCTAAAACACAAATTGCTCCTTTATCCGCCCTGTATATGCTACCCACCCATCAGACACCTAGCCTTGTATCAGAATGAAAGTTATGAGCTGGCAGTGCTTCTGTTTAAGAAACTCTTTTTATTTTAAATTAATAATGTTCCCCAAACAGGAGGTAAAAACTGCTTAGGAGGCACACTGATACCAAACATGGGAGATAGATTACTCTGGAACAAGGTGTTGATGCTACACAGTCTTTAGGGTACAAGATGGATATGTAAGCCTTGGTTTTAATCAATTTCAGGCATCCGTGCAGGGGCTCAGAATGCGTCTTCCACTGGAAGAGGACGGCTACTGTGGCTTACAGTACACAGCGTCCTGGTCAACGAGTCAGGCCTTGCCTGTCCTTAGAAAGCACACAGCACTTGCAACTACCTTTTATTTCCATTTACTTCCTGTGTGTAAAACCCAACCCTGGTCAACAGAAGGGAATTGTCTTACTTAGGGCTTTACTGCTGTGAACAGACACTATAATCAAGGCAAGTCTTATACCGATAATATTTAACTGGGGTTGTCTTACAGGTTCAGAGGTTCAGTCCATTATCATCATGGTGGGAGCATGGTCCAGGCAGGCATGGTGCAGGAGGAGCTGAGAGTTGTACATCTTCATCTGAAGGCTGCTAGCAGAAGACTGACTTCCAGGAAGCTAGGATGAGGGTCTTAAAGCCCATGCCCACAGTGACACACCCACTCCAACAGGGCCACACCTCCTCCAACAAGGCCACACCTCCTCTAACAAGGCCACACCTCCTCCAACAAGGCCACACCCCCTCCAACAGGACCACACCCCCTCCAACAGGGCCACACCCCCTCCAACAAGGCCACACC
>JADRCH010000035.1:5542924-5589137 GCA_019843965.1 Rhynchomys soricoides | reverse complement strand
CCACACCCCCTCCAACAGGGCCACACCCCCTCCAACAAGGCCACACCCCCTCCAACAAGGCCACACCCCCTCCAACAGGGCCACACCCCCTCCAACAGGGCCACACCTCCCAACAGTGCCACTCCCTGGGCCGAGCATACTCAAACCATGACAGGGATTATCACCAATCATCTTTGACTTGTATGAATATGTATTTGGAGGAGTTTTCTCTTTATCTCACAGAGAAGTAATATTTTATTTTATTTTTTGATTTTTTGAGACAGAGTTTTTCTGTGTAGGCCTGGCTGTGCTGGAACTGAAGAGATCCACCTGCCTCTTTTTTCCCAAGTGCTGGGATTAAAGGCGTTGGTAAAATATTCAACAGGAATGGCCTAGAGTGCTCACGTTTGGTTATGTGCATTTTAAAAGTCAGGAAATATTTAGAAAGACACCCTGTCGACGGGCAGTGGTGGCGCACGCCTTTAATCCCACCCAGCACTCAGGAGGCAGAGGCAGGTGGATTTCTGAGTTCGAAGCCAGCCTGGTCTACAGAGTGAGTTCCAGGACAGCCAGGGCTACACAGAGAAACCCTGTCAGCTCTTTTTGTTGTTCCCTGACAAAAGCAAATTCAGGTAGGAAGAGTTTCTCTGGGGTTCACACTTTGAGGGTGCAGTTCCTCATGGAGGGGAAGGCATGGTGACAGGAGCCGGAGGCATCTGGTCACATGGCATCCATAACCAGGAAGCAGGGCGAGAAGAAGGCTGCATCTCAGCTCACCTCCTCATTTCCATTCAGTTCAGCAACCTAGCCCCGAGAAGGAGGCCACCCATAATTAGGACCAGTCTTCCAGCTTCAGCCGAATCAAGTAGATCTCACAGGCACGCCCAGTGATAGTCTCCTATTAGTATTAATACCACACTATAACTCATTACAGCTTTCCATGACAGTGGTTTTATTAATGTGGAATCTTTGCACAAAGCACTTCACAACCTCTTGTGATAAGGGGTCATTTAGTAAACTGACCCATTCACTGCCTCTCCTTGCTAAGTGACTTGGTCAGGGTTTCTATTCCTGCACAAATATCATGACCAAGAAACAAGTTGGGGAGGAAAGGGTTTATTCAGCTTACACTTTCATGCTGCTGTTCATCACCAGAGGAAGTCAGGACTGGAACTAAAGCAGGGCAGGAAGCAGGAGCTGATGCAGAGGCTGTGGAGGGATGTTCCTTACTGGCTTTGCTTGCTTCTCTTGGCTTGCTCAGCCTGCTTTCTTATAGAACCAAGACTACCAGCCCATGGATGGTACCACCCACAAGGGGCCCTCCTCCCTTGATCACTGATTGAGAAAATGCTTTACAGCTGAATCTCATGGAGGCATTTCCTCAACTGAAGCTCTTTCCTCTGTCATAACTCCAGCTTGTGTCAAGCTGACACACCAAACCAGCCTGTACACTAAGAATTCTTAGACCTTTACTTTCAGTAAACAATCTTATCAACCTTAGCCTAAGGCCATTGAGCTTTTGGGATGAATAACAGATAGTAAATAAGCCCACTCTCTAAGGCAGAGTTGGAGCATAGTTTATGGAATACACTGTAAGAGGGTCCAGGGCCGGGCAGCAAGTAGAGAGCATCTCTTCTAGGAAAGGCTGAGGAGTCTGAGGAGAGTGCCTTCAATTTGGGAGAAATTCTTTAAGAGGGTGAGTTTCTATGCAAGAGACTCCCAGGATGCAGTTAGTGCCATGTGAATGAGATAGCCCAGATTGGCTGGTGCAGTCCTGAGAGGCTTAGGTGAACCACTGTGCTGGAGTTTCCAGCCGTACAGTCTCTGTCATGCAGATCGAAGCTGTGCAAATAAAACAGCCCTGGGCAAAGGGGCCGAAGGCGTCTGGCCACAGCTCTGTAGTGTGTTGTCATAGGATGCTGTGGCTAGCAGTTTGGCATTCCTGAACCATCCTTGCGAAGATTCTCTGCTGGGGTACCAATTCCAGTTTATAGTCTCTTATTAGTGTCCTTCCCTTTACAGGCATGTCTGTGTACCTCATAAAACTTCCAGGCTTATTCCTTTACAGAGAACAGTTCACTCCCTTCAGAATAACTGGCCTCATCAGGTTTGTTTGTCCGCTTTGCAAAACAACAATTTAAAGTGGCTCAGATACTGGAGTTTTATCTTACTCCTTCTTTTTCTTTTTAAATATAGAAATTTCATAATTAATTTATCTTGTCTTTTATGCTCTAATTTCTGACTTCTCAGTTCTGGAATGTTCTTCACGGGAGTGTATTTTATGTACTTCATTCAAACTAAATATCAAAAATTTCAATTTTTGAATGATTAAACCCCCACACGAAAGCATATTCACACGCCACACACACACACACACACACACACACACGCTTGTGCGCTAGTGCATGCGTGCCCATGTGTGCAATCACCACCTCCTAAGTAACTATTTATACTATTGCCTTACAGAGTAAGCCCTATTGGCTTATCTTAAATGCTGACCTAAACATTAAGGATATTTTTGTTTTCCAACCTCTGCCCATCAGATATCAGGAGAGGTTCTCATAGTTCTACACCTGCCAGGGTGGAATAGGGCAGAGGTGGGGGAGGCAGAGGAAGGCATTGGGAAAGCCAGAGCTGAGGAGATGTGGCCTCACAAGCCAAGCTTTGTGAGTGGCTGGCTGATAGCAGGTGATTGTGGTAAGGCTTATAATCCAATGGCCTGGGGCATGGGCTTCCCCAGGAGGCAGCCCAGACTTCTGATTCTAGCTCTATTACCTGCCAGACATCTGGTTGTGAGCAAACTACCTATCTTTACAAGTCCACCTTCTTATCTGTAAAATTATCACACATCAATAGAGATCGCGTAAGGTTGCGGTGAAATTCATAATTAGCACTTGCTTTCTTTACAGCACATTTGAAACCTGTTCTTACACCCTCACGAAATTGCCAATTCCATGAAATTAGCAATTTCATTGTGGAATACTGCTGGCTCAGCTGGAGAAGAGAGGCTCAATTTAGGTGTATCTGGTGAAATGTTATCTCTGTAACACGTTTTTTCTGCCCCGCACCCCAGCTGCTCCCACTGCTGTGAGAAATCCTGCAGCACGAACTTGCACCCCAGGAGGGGTAGTCTACCCTCTCAGTCCCACAGAAAAGACTGAACTGAGACATGTTGCTTCCTGTGAACTGGAAAAGCCGAAACAAGAATGCTGGGGTCTTCCGGCTCCCTGGGTGCTGAGCTGGGAGGCGGGCTCCCTGGGTGCTGGAGTCTTCTGGCTCCCTTCAAAACAGTCTCCAGAATCCGTATCTAGTGCTGGAGGTGGAGTCCACAGATCAGCCTCCTTCTAGGTGCCAGGTGGATGGAGCCCAAGGCTGATTGGTCTCACGGCTCTTAGGATTATTCTGATTTTCTTCCGAATATAAACTGTACTTTATGGGTCTTTGGTTGGTTACTTATTAACAGTTGGCTTTCAGGTGCCTATTTTCTTTGTCAGGTTCTGGATTTGTGTGTGTGTGTGTGTGAGTGTGTGTGTGTGTGTGTGTGTGTGTGTGTATGTGAGATAGTAGAAAAGCCTTACTTTTTAAAAGTGAAAGGCATGGACTATTGACTACAAAATAACACCTACCCTGAAACCCACAAAGTTAATTGTATACGCATCTGGGTGGGTGTGTATATGTGTTCATATGTTTATGTGAGTGTGTGCATGAGTATGAATGTGCGTGAGTGTGTGTGTGTGTGTTTGTTGAGTGTGTGTGTGTTGAGTGTGTGTGTTGAGTGTGTGTGTTGACTGTGAGTGTGTGTTGAGTGTGTGTTGAGTGTGTGTGTTGAGTGTGTGTTGAGTGTGTGTTGAGTGTGTGTTGAGTGTGTGTGAGTGTGTGTTGGGTGTGTGTGCGTGAGTGTGTGCGTGAGTGTGAGTGTGTGTGCGTGAGTGTGTGTGCGTGTGTTGAGTGTGTGAGAGAGTGTGTGAGTGTGTGTGTTGAGTGTGTGTGTGCATGAGTGTGTGTTGAGTGTGTGTGTGAGTGTGTGTGTTGAGTGTGAGTGTGTGTGTGTGTGTGTTCGCCTACTTTAATGCCTTTACCCCTTCACTTTTCATTTCCTCAGGCAGAATTTGGGGGGCTGGATTGCATGCAGGATTTCCCCTCCCTTCTCAAAATCAGATCCCGAGGCAGCACCACACCTGAGCTGCTGTGAGGGTCTCCTGGTGTCTGTGTGCACCATTGCTTGTCTCCAGTTCTCACTGCCCACTCTGAGAAGACACTCCAGTTCACGCAGCCTCAGTCTGCTTGGTTCGGCGGCACCGTCCCTCCTCCCCGTGTGGCTACCACCACGTGTGGGGTGTCTCTTTTTATGACGCATTTACCAGATCTTTGAGGAGCTATAAGCAAACGGAAGAAAGGTGTGCCAGCCAAGTTCCCTTTTCCATGACGCTCAGGTCCAGCGATCTGGAATGTAAAGGCCATCACTGTCTTCGGTCTGTGTGGATGCAGGTGAACAGACAGTCCATCACCTCTGCCATCCTTTATCTATGTCTAGACCATGCAGACCAAAGCACAGAGACTTTCCATCTGCAGGGTCAGAGGGGGAATATTAGTCGTAAAGTGGTATCCTGGTTATTGAGAACATAGCATAGGCCAGATGCTCAACTGAGAACTTTACAGGTGCTTTTTAAAAATCCTATACTCCACTAGATATTGTCATTGTTTGGCACATGCCTAAACTGGGCTTCATGGAAGGGTGAGTAAGAGATTGAGGAAGATTTAACTAGCAATCCCCAAAACTGGGCTTTAGGCCAGTCTTCTACCTGAAATGACGATTTGGTTTTGATTCGTCTTTGGTTTTGGCATCTGAGGTAGGGTCTTATACAGCTCAGGCTGGCCTCCAGCTTGAAGGATTCCAAGGACAACCTTAAGCTGTCTCTCTACAACTCACGTGCTGGGGATTACAGGATTGGCCCACCATTCCTTGCTCTGCTGCAGCAATTGATTCTCCAGATTTGCTGATCACTTGTAAGCCTACTGAGCTAATTTTAGTAAATCAAAGATTTTTTAAAATATTTTGTTTATTTTGAACACCACTCGGTGTTCTACTTTATTTCTTCTTCTGTCTTTAACCTTATAGCTCTTGGTATGTAAGAATTTTCCTAGTTAGGGTTACTATTGCTGTGATGAAACACTATGAGCAAAGCAATTCGGGGAAGAAAGGGTTTGTCTCAGCCTACACTCCCAGGTAATAGTCCCTCACTGAAGGAAGCCAGGGTAGGAACTCAAGCAGGGCAGGAACCTGCAAACAGGAGCTGAACAGAGGCCATGGAGGAGTGCAGCTCCCTGGCTTGCCTCCATGGCTTACTGAGCCTGCTTTCTTACAGATCGCTGCCAGCCCACTGAAAAGCTCTGGGGTAGCCTCATACCATGTCAGCCTCCCTCTCGGGTAGACTTTGTCATTAAGACCTGATCACCTGGAGACCTTTGAGTATCAGTGTCTTTCAGTACATTGACTCCATCGTTTTTCCCCAAGAGGGGTTTTCTGGTGTTCTGCTAAGTCGGCCTCTCCTGCACTGGAAGCCGACACGACATGGACATGAAGACCGTGGACTCGGAGAGCAGAGATTCCCACGACTGCTTTCATTTCTGGCCTTCACCCCGGGGTTGAGTCTGGGGCCCCACAGGCCCGCGTTCAGAACATGTTTCCCAGGAATGATGGTATCTGGGGAGGCTGTAAAACTTTAAGAGATGGGGGCTCATGCGTGGATATAGGATATAAAGAGCAGCCTTGGAACGTTGTGCCTGGTCCTCCGCGCTGGCATTGAAGCAATGGACCCATAGAATGTGAAAGGGGCATACAAAAAGACCCTGGTGAGAGGTGCTAACGGCTGTTGCTCTAATATTAATTAGGCAGTACTTTGTTTCTTTGTGGCTTTTGTCCCCAGCAGAAAGTCTCTATTCTCTAAAACACAACCGGTTTCCCCTCATGCAGATGACAGATGACAAATGATAGATGATAGACGATATAATATATGATAATACATATATTAAATATATGTAAAATATATGTGTATTATAGTTTTGGAACGGTCTTAGTTGTGGTAGTGATAAACATGGTATTAAATATGTCTATTGCAATGTGACTTCCAATAATATTTATCGAATGAGTCTAGCCCAGCCTTTGTTTGCTAAGCACTGTCAGCATGCCCGAGCCTACGGTGTGGCACAGCTTACAGGCTCCAGCAAGCTCAGGTCACTGGCTTCACCATTCCTGGACCGCTGTTCAAGCTGTACTTCATAATCGCTCGCTTGACTAGGGCATGTGAGCCCTGCCCGGAAGATGCCCTGACACTCAGGAAAATAACATGCTGAAGTGTGGGCCTTGTTTCTCCAAGCTTTAAGCCTCCCTTTGATGAGCTGTATATTTCCTCTCCTGTTTTTGGACGTTATTTATGTGTGTATTTATTTATTATTTTTGATACTTTATTTACCTTTCAAATAAACCTCCCTATCCCCTCCCCCCTCCCCCTGCCTCTACCAGGGTATTCCCCCACCCACCCACCCACTCCTGTCTTCCCTCCCTGGCATTCTCCTATACTGGGGCATCTAACACCCTCAGACCCAAGGGCTTCTCCTCCCACTGATGGCCAACAAGGCCCTCCTCTGCCACATATGCGGCCAGTACCGTGGGTCCCTCCATGTGTATTCTTTGGTTGGTGGTCCAGTGTCCGGGAGCACCGGGGGGCCTGACCAGTTGCCACTGTTGCTCCCTCCCTGGGGCTGCAAACTCCCTCAGCTCCTTCAGTCCCTTCTCCAACTCCTCCATCTGGGACCCCACGCTCAGTCCAACAGTTGCTGTGAATTGAATCTTGGATATTCCTAACTTTTGGGCTAATATCCACTTATCATGAAAGTTGTTTGTTGTGTCACTACAGAGCCATGGTGGTTCTCGAGGTTTACAAAACACTTTGATAGGAGGATGTGGAGAAGTCCAATTTGGTGGTTTGGAGAGATGGATTTATGGGAAAATAATCTCCAAATGTTCAGACGTAGGAAGACCTATAAAGGCAAAACCAATAAAGTAATTTGTATTAAACTAGTTCACATGTGTAGCTTGGATAATTGAGTATGAAAAGTACTTTTTTCTGTGTGTGAGAGACAGTATCTCTGTGTAGCTCAGGCTACCCCCCAACTCTATTCCTGTTTCAAGCTCCTAAGTGAGGGACCATAAGCACACTGTACTGCAGCCATCTTGAAATTCCATTTCCGGCTGTTGCTGCACAGTGGAGGGGATGAAGAGGTCACGTAAGACCTGCTACAGCGAGTTCCTGACTGATGCTGAAATCTAATCCTTCCAGATCCTTGAAAGGAACAGGACTGGATGAATGGTTTGATAAGAAACCAGATTTGCTTTCCAATTATGCCCTGGGTGAGGTGGGGGAAGCGAGTAGGTGTGGAGATCAAGCAAGACTGGCCACATGTCTCGAGTTACTAAAACTGACCTGACAGACTCCTTCCAGTCTTTCTTCTTCTACAGTTTTCCACAAGAGATTTCTTAAAGGAGGAATCACCGTGTGAAAATTTTGCATCAGTTTTAGGTTCACAGCGAAATAACAGGAAGTACAGAGTCCGCACACCCCCCCTCCCCACAGATGGGCAGCCTTAACTGTGAACCCTCTCGAAACATGTGCGGCCTCCTCGTTGATGGGTCCTCCCCAGACATGTGAGTCCTCCCCCCACAAGGGCAACTTCCTCAACTGTGAGTCTGTTCCACACACGTGCGACCTCAAGTATGGGTCTCCCCCAGAACCCCCCAGAGTCTCAGCTGTGAATGAGTCTTCTGCACATTCACCACAACTGACCAGCCTGAGGTGGGACGTGGTGACCACCCCAAGTTCTCACCTTGAATAGGAATTCATGATCTCAATTGTGAGATTTAAGTTTCATTATGTTTGCATTTTAGTATAAACACATGTGATATAACTAGGTACTGATTTTAACTTCGAATAATGATTTTAAATTTTAGTGTGCACACGCATGTGTGTGTGTGTGTGTGTGTGTGTGTGTGAGAGAGAGAGAGAGAGAGAGAGAGAGAGAGAGAGAGAGAGAGATGAGTCCACCATTCATTCTAACAGCAAATAGTTAACTGCCACATGGCTAATCTTTTCACTGAGTCCTTGGCTTTGTTCTGTCTTTTTCAGATTACTCTAATGGAAAATAGATCACATTATAATGGGAAATCCACCTTGTCCCTCTTTTGTTTCTGTAATGCTGGGGATTCAATGCCACCGAGCCACACCCTCTGCCCTAGAAATCATGTTTAAAGTCATTTAGGGCCTGCAAAAGAGCTCACTGGGTAAAGGTGCTTGCTTTGCAAGCCTGGTGAGCCAAGCTCCATTGCCACATAAAAGCAAAATATGAGACTCACCTCCTCAGAGTTGTCCTCTGACCTCTGTTCACACGTGCGTGCACACACACAAATTTAAAATCACAATTCAAAACTAAAATCAGTACCTAGTTATATCACATGCATTTATAATAAACTGCAAATATAATGAAATTTAAAATCTTTTAAAACTCACTTCCCCATACAAGCTTGGGTAGGAGATAGGCTAGGAGCGATCCGAGAGAGCAATGCTCCATTGAGGAACAAACACAAATGCCTGATTGCTCGTGTGGAACAGCTTCTCTCTGTCAGGGTGCTTCCCTGATGCATTCTTAGGCTCTGTGGCTGGAGGCTTGACTGGACTTGGTTTTCTGGGCAAATATTGGCCATCTTCTTTAAACCTCACTCCAGGTGAGAGGCCTTGGGAAGGTACTTGCTCAGTTCTCTACAGCAGAGTAAATACCAGATTAAAAACAAAAATGAAAATAGGTCATTCCTGAAATAGTTCCATAAAGGTGCTCGCTACCTAAGGACCCGAGCTCAGTCCCTGGATTTGTACCTGCTGCCTAGCCTAAGGATCTGAGTTCAAGCCCTGGGATCCACATTGCAGAAGGATAAAGCCTACTCCCTAAGTTGTCACATGACCTTCTACGTGCACACACAATAAAGAAAAGGAAGGAAGGAAGAGAAGGAAAGAAGGAAAAGCAAAGCAAGAAGAACGGAAGAGTTGGAAGGGGGAGTCAAGCTAGAAAGAGGGCTCAGCAGTTAAGAACATGTGTTAGTCTTGCAGAGGACCTGAGTTCGGTTCCCAGCACCCATGTTAGGAGCCTCACATACTGAACTGCTCATAACCCAGCTTCAAGGGTGCCTGGCACCTCTGCCCTCCACAGGTACACAGGCCCCCACACAGATTCAAACATATACATATGAAAAATAACAAAACAAATCTTTCAAAGGCCAGGTCATATACCAGTGAAGGACTTTGTTTGCTGTTTTAGTATCTATGATGATCTATAATATAATAAAAAGCAGCATTTGATGTTCATTTGTCCTGGTTCCTGGTCCAGTATCCACGTAAGGTATTTCACCACAGGCTCCCACTGTGGACCCTGCCATGCCTGCCCGGACATGATGGATTGAAACTGTAAGCTAAAATAATCTCTTCTCTTTTTAAAAATTGCAGAGCTGGAGAGCTGGCTCACCAGTAAAGATCACTGGCTGCTCTTCCAGGTTCAATTCCAGCATCCACACGGAGCTCACAACCATCTGTAAGTCCAGTTCCGGGGAATCTGTGCTCTCTTCCGGTCTCCATGGCACCAGGCCCATAAGTGGTGCACAGATATACATGCAGGCAAAACATTTAAATGTATATGATATTTTTAAAGTTTAACTCAGACTCTAATTTAAGACAATGAATGGTTTCCATTTTGTCTAGGAGACATCAAGGCAGCAGAGGTTAAGTAAGTTCGCCCTTCTGTATGAGGTGCGTGCTCCCAGATGTAAGAACACGGATCCCGTGCTCTAGGCTTGCCTGCCTGCTTGGGTGCTGCAAACCTGATCTCTTGGACAAAGCTGGACTCACACTGGGTTGTCTCTGGGCCCCTACTCAGTGGCACTCCTTTCCCTTGGGCTTTGAATCCCCAAATGTCATTCTCTATATTCTTCCAGTGTGGTTTATGACTGCCAGGAACAGTTTGTCCATGAGGAAAACCCTTTCTGAAATCTTAATGTTGAAAGTAAAACACATTGTAAAACTCATCAATATATTTCACAAGACTCTATCTGGGTAATTATTTGCTAATTCTTTACTATGCTTTTAGCTTGTTGTGTTTGTGGGACGTCTAAGACTGAGAACGGCGTATTTCTGACTCCTTTGCCTGCTCTTGGGACTCTATCTGGTTGCCTCGTCCAGTCTTCATATGAGGCCTTTTGCCTTATTGTTTATTTCGTCCTGTTTGGCTGTCGTCTCTCGGAGGCCTGCTCTTTTCTGAAAAGGAGATGAAGGGGGCGTGGATCTGGGGAAGAGGAGAGGTGGAGGAGCTGAGCCACGGAGGCAGGGGAAGCTGTGGTTAGAATGTACTCTGCAAGAAAAGAATCTATTTTTAATAAAAAATTTTAAAAATTAAAAAGAAAAAACTTTTCAAGATAAAGCAAACACAGCTGTTGCTGTGTTAGCCAACCTTCAGGTAACATCATGACACACAGTGCCTGGCGTTGACATGGTTGTCAGTACCATTCCCTTTCTGCTTCACCTGTGCCCTGATAGTCACATGCGCACTGTGGGGAGACCCGGCCAGCAAATTAGTCATTTATTTCTTACAACAGGGGCACCCATTTTAGCCGCCAAACCTGCTCGCCATCTGTGAAAATGACTCTTCCTTCACTTATAAGTCCTGGCCAGGTCAGGCATCCTCAGTGAACCCTGGTGTAGTAATCTTCAAGTGCATTCCTGCCCGGGGGAAGGGGAAAGGGCAGGCTCTGCAGACAAACAAGTCTGCCCGCAAGGCCCAGTTCCATAATTGTGAAGAAATGTATCTCTAAGAGGCCATGAACAAAACACAATGTTACGTATTCAACTAAAGTGAGGACAAGTCGGAGGGTCACAGCATATGCAGCTCAAATGTGAAGACTTTGTGCCCCACTTTCAGAATCTTCTGAAGCATCATTTTGGTGCTGAACTTCCTATGTCCTTTCTCTCTGTCTCTCTCTCTCTTTCTCTCTCTCTCATTTGCTGTGCCTTCTGTCCTACCTGCAAAGGGATTTATTTACCTTTCAGAGGAGAGAGCCAGAGCTGATTTCAATAAATTTCAGGAAACAAAGCCAAGTAAGTTGGAAGATGTCTGGAGATTTTTTACCTCACACATGGCTATTCCCCCCCACACCCCCCCCCATCGCCCCTTAGAGTTCTTAAGAGAAATAGAGCCAGTAGAGTGTGGGTCTGTATGTGTGAACATATACGTACATATGCTTGTATACATGTATGTATTTGTGTGTAAGAAGGGGGTGGGACGAGATACTAATGGACCATTAAGAATGGGGACAGAGTCTCCTGTTTCTCCAAGCAGGGGACTGAATATGGCTGGTTGGTTTGCCAGTTGCTTCCTGTCCTGAGGGCTCCTCAAGTAGAGAAAAAGGGCGTGCGGTCTGTTGGTTCTTTTTAAGCTCAGGAGGACAAGGGACCATGGACTTTGGTGTGAAGTCAGAGCAGCTTACACAGGAGACCCAAAGCGTTCAGAGCTGTAGAATTTACAGAAAAATGAATACAAATGGCCATCCACATCCACGTAGGATAAAAATATTTCAAGTACTGCCGTGCAAATGAAGATCACAGGCTTAACAGGCTTAAGAGTCCATTCTGTGGTTGGCCCCGAGGGAAAACACCATCACCAAGTATTGGGGTCGGGACCGCAAAGATGATGTCACATGTTTTTCAGAGACCCTGTAATCCCTACTATGTGAAAAAATGTATTTACCTTTTGTGATTTTTTTTGTGTTTGTGTGTGTATGTGCCTGTGTGTTTTTGTATGTCTGTGTGTATATCTTTATGTGTGTCTTGTCTCTGTGTGTGTCTCTGAGTATGTGCATCTGTGTGTATCTGTGTATATGTGTGTGTGTGTCTCTCTGTGTGTGCCTTCTTCCTTCACCTATTTATCTTCTCTTTTCTGTGACGCCCTGGACCATGAGAGGCTAATTCTCATTTGGAAGGCTTTATTTCATTTTTAAGGCATGTGGCATTAAACCACAATAAATATTAGAAGACTAGCTTGGCTCATGAGATCATGGGAAGTCCACAACATCTGGGATTCTAGCCTGTCTCCTTGCTGAAAAGTTCAGGGATTACAAAAAATCCCTAGCAAGTATTTTTTCCTCAAGTTTGAATTACAGTCTCTAAATACAAAATCCCAAGTAAGGTTCATTGATAGTCTGTGGTCAGAATCTCCTTGGTCTCAGACCGATGACCCCAGGACTCCAGCTAGCAGGGCTAGCTTGGTTCATGGCCTTGTGCGACCATTATCCTAGAGGTGTTTCTTATGTTGGCACACCTGCTATCTGCCCTAACTGTGGAGATGTCAGTGTGGCCTTCCTAAGTTAACAACTACAACAACCTAAGCACAGTAACAACAGTTTTGAGTTGTCTTAGTCAGGGTTTCTATTCCTGCACAAACATCATGACCAAGATGCAAGTTGGGGAGGAAAGGGTTTATTCAGCTTACTCTTCCACGTTGCTATTCATCCCAAAGAAAGTCAGGACTGGAACTCAAGCAGGTCAGGAAGCAGGAGCTGATGCAGAGGTCATGGAGGGATGTTCCTTATTGGCTTGCTTCCCCTGGCTTGCTCAGCTTGCTTTCTTATAGAACCCAAGACTACCAGCCCAGGGATGGCACCACCCACATGGGGCCCTCCCATCCTTGATCACTAATTGAGAAAATGCTTTACAGCTGGATCTCATGGAGGCATTTCCTCAACTGAAGCTCCTTTCTGTGTGATAACTTCAGCTTCTGTCAAGCTGACACACAAAACCAGTCCGTACAAGGTGTTTACTGTGAACCCTGCATGATTCTAAACACTTCAGATTTGCTAGTTCGGTAAGTTGTCCTCACAACCAAATACAGTGGGGTCTCTGTGTCTCCAGCCATGCAGGTGCAGAAGCTGAGGTATAAAATGAGGAATGGTTCCTCCAAGGTGACAGTTGCTGGAGATCGCCTCTCGGTTGAGTGCCACATGGCGTCTGCATGCTGTAAGTGCTCTATAGTCAATTCTGTTGTCCTTACTGTTGCTTTGAGATAGAGTCTCTCTGGGTCTCACATCCTTCATAATTCTGGCTGGCCTTGAACTCATGGTGGTCTTCTTGCCTCTGCTTCTCCAGTTGCTAAAATGACAGAAGTGAACCACCATGTCCACCTATGGTCAATTTTATTTTATTTTTTTAGGAAGTTGGACTCTCCCTAGGATTCACCAATAATATGACATTGGTGCAAAGCTTTGAAAAGCCTTATTAAGGTAAACAATCAACTTAATATCAAATTAACATTTTCAGATTTATCTGTAAAATCCTTTTATGTGTAACAGTTACTAATACTTTGAGACAATTGTGTTTCAGGGCACATGATTTGATATACATCAACGTAGACAGAGTCCTTTTCTCTGCTTTCCAAGAGTGTCACACCCTATCCCTCAGGCTGGCCTGAGATATAGTATGTAGCTTAGGGTGGCATCAAGCTTACTGGCCTCCTGCTTCAGTCAGGAGCCGGGATTACAGGTGTGCGCCACCATATCTGGCCTGGGTGTCTTCATTATAATATTTTGCCATTTTTATATAATGCGGAGATGAAGGGACATTTCCCCTTGTCCCTCTGAAGGTTGATGGAAGTGAATGGACAATAGGCAAGTTAAAAAAGATTTAATATAGTTCTTCTGATGTGCAAAGGGAGAAATATCCCAGCATAGGGTATCATGAAGTAGAACAGCTCCCTGAACCAATGAGCATCACTAGTTCACATCTGCCCTTTCCTATAGGGGAACAGAAGAATGGGAACATAGACAGTCTTTAGGGAAATAGTAAATGATTTTTAAGGGAACTTGGTGGGCTCAGAGAAGACAGAGTAACTGAGATGGAGTCCATTGTGCCTATGAAATGTCCCAGTGTGGATATCATAGAAGACACTGTACAGGTATGCTGGCAAGCTTGAGTCTTACTCTGCATGAGTCCAGCTTCTCTGACTAGGGGATTTCAGTGAGAGAGCTGAAGGTGACGGTGGATCTCCATGGACTGATCTGACCAGGGATATCTGGGAAGTTTGAAGGACAACCCTTCCTTGCCATGGCATGGTGGTGATGTCAGAGAGACAGGAATTTGGAAGTTGACTCTAAGAGCTTTTAGCCCAATGGAACATGGGTACATGGGTTATCACTTTTGAGCCTCAACCAATAGTGGGTTGCTGTGGCCTTGACCTGGAATCCTGATAGGCTGCTGTGGCTTGACCTGGCATTCTGGTGTGCGGTTGTGAACTGACCTAGAATCCTGGTGAGTTGCTGTAACCCTGACCTGGAATCATGATAGGCAGCTGTGTAGGCAGCTGTGGCCTTGACCTGGAATCCTGGTGGAAGGCTGAAATTGAAGCTTGGGCTCAGGTTCTCACCCCTACACCATCTGTCCTCATCGGTCCCCACATATTACCTTCAACTCCCCTGTACCCTCTTCAGGACACACATGTTAACTTTTACTACTGTTACTGGGAAGCTCTGTCAGTGATATTGAATGGACTCATTTCTTTTCACTAAGAGAATGGACATTAACTTTAGTAGAAGCAATATAGGTAAGCTTTGAGGAAAACAATCTGAACATAAGGAATTTAATACTTTGAAACAATTTATCATGAAAATATTCTGCTTGTAATGGTGGCGTATGCTAATGGGGCCATGGCAGGTTGTTGAGCCCCTTGCCTCCTCCTGAGATGTTCCACATCCCTCTGGGTGGAGACCCTTGTTGTGTTCCTTTTAAAAAGTGGCTCAGGCTCAGGAGGTTAAATGATTTGCCAAAGAAGAGCCAGTAAATACTGAGCTGAGATTCCACCTGCTTACTTGCAACTCTAGTTCCAGTGAGTTTCCGTTTCCAGAGTGAGGAGCCTGGTGCTCTGATGGCCAGCCACTGGCCAAGGATGTGCTTTCTGTTGAGAGAAGTCCTGACACTCTTCAAGAATGTTCTTTTGCTTTTTTAACTCATTTACATTTCCTAGTAAACAGATATGCGCAGTGTAGAACATATGGCAATTGAAGAGTCTAGTCTGGAGGTAGGACTCCGCCCATAGTTGATATCGTGGTGATGTTGGCTGTATTTTTCATTGATCATCAGAGCATTGGCAGGTCTACTTTTCTCTTATTAGCTCCAGATGGGGTACATTCCATATCATCTTTAAAATTAATCACTGGACATCTACAACTCAAGCGAAGAAATGTTAGATGTTTCTAATCGCTGAGATACTATCTGCCTCCCCCCCCCCCCCCCCCCCCCCCAAACTGTCCCTGGTCTAGTGAGATGGCTCATTAAATAAAGGTACTTGCTGCTAAGCCCAGCTGCCTGAGTTCAATACCCAGGACCCTCGTGGTAGGAGAGAACCGACTCTCTGAAAGCTGCCTTCTGACTTCTACCTGTGTGTCGTGGCATGCACACACCTATCCAGCATCGCCCCACAAAAGCAGATGAATGTAAGGAGCCTAGCTTTGACTTAACACTGGAAAACCACAGGTCAGACAGTCTTTTCAGTCAGGCATTTGCCCTCTGAGAATGTCAGGGAATCTTAGGGCAGGGAGTGTAACTGAGAGAGAGAGAGCAGCAGGGAACTTTTAACACTTCGTGAATTATGGAAATTTACAGGCTATCCAAGGGTAGAGACAATGATTTGAACATCACAACAGTGATTCTACTGCTTTATTGTTACTTATTTGTGTATGTGTGTTTGTGTGTGTGTATGTGATGTGAGGGTGCCCCTGTATGTCTTTGTATGTCTCTGTGTGGAGTGTCCATGTGTTGTGAATGTGTCCCTGTGTGCACCTTTGTGTGTGTGCGTGTGTGTGTGATGTGAGGGTGTTCCTGTGTGCTTGTGTATCCCTGTGTGTCTGTGTATGTCTCTGTGTGGAGTGTCCATGTGTTGTGAGGGTGTCCCTGTGAGCCTCTCTCTCTCTCTCTCTGTATGTATATGTCCATGTGTGTGTGATGTGAGGGTGTCCCTGTGTGCTTGTGTGCCCCTGTGTGTCTGTGTATGTCCCTGCGAGCCTCTGTGTGTGTGTGTGTGTGTGTGTATGAGAGAGAGAGAGAGAGAGAGAGAGAGAGAGAGAGAGAGAGCGCATGTGTGTACACTGTAGCCTATGTGTGGGGGTAAGGAACTTTGGTGGTTGGTTCTCTCTTCCATCACATGGATCCAGAGATGGAGCTCAGGTTTTCGGCCTTGAAAGTGCCTTTGCCCAGTGAGCCATCTCTCCAGCCCTGTTTTCTTGCTTTAACAGTATCTCAGTTACTATTCTAGTGTGTGAAGAGACATCATGAGCAAGACAACTCTTAGAAAGGAAAGCATTTAACTGAAGTCTTGTTATTTCTCTATTATCATTGCAGTGGGAAGCCAACAGGCATTGGAGAAGTAGCTGAGCATTTACATACTGATCCACAGGTGGAGAGACAAAGAGACACTAGTCTAGGCATGGGCTATTGAAGCCTCAAAGCCCATCTCCAGTGACTCACCTCCTTCAACCAGACCACCCCCTAATTCTCTCCAGTGGTCTACCGACTGGAAGCCAAACATTCAACCACACGAACCTATGGGGGCCATTCCCATTCAGACCACAAGAGCTGACCAACCATGACCAGTTTTCTGTATCTGTATCCCTATCTACCACCCCTCAGTCCCTGCCTTGTGCATCCCAAGAATCACAGGATTGATTTTATTCTCAGTGGGAAAATTAAAAACATACTGAAAATTTTAGCTAGAAAGGTAAGACGAATTTTGAAAAAAACAAAACCAAAAAACCATTCACTTAATACCAGTCCAAGCACAATTCAAAACTAACTTATTTTTCCAGAATGCTTTCTAATTGGCAAGACATTTTAAGTGGTCAATGTACAGAATAAATACATTCTTGTCCCATTTTAAGGATGAGTGAATGAGGCCACACCACTGTAGAGTAGAACCTGCATACCTGGAATCAACCATGGATCAAATTTAAACTTGTCTGAAGGTCAGGCCACTTTCTTCTGCAACACTCCTGGAAGCAAATGTCAGTGACAGATCAAATTTGTACAAGGCTGCTGTTATGGGTGTCATGGATGACAGACTCAACACAATTAGGTCAAGAGGCTCTGCAAGCTCAGCATGCAGGTACTCAGGTGGACGATGCAGGTAGAAACCCATCCCTTGCCATATCTTGAATTTGCTCTCCCCTACTTACATCCTATTCTCTGACAAACTATTTACACAGGCAGCAACTCGATGATCAGTGATTCAAGGCTCACGCCCTACAAGATCATCAACATAAACCAGCTGGGTCCACTGCTCAGCCTTGGACTGGGAGCTGGTTTAGTCCTGTCTATGTCCTGTAAAGGAGGTAAAGGTGTACCAGGAAGAATAACAAGAAAACCCAACCAAACCCAAACCCAAGCCAAAACAAAGCATTGGAAAGTACACCAAAGGAACTAGTAACAACAGGAGTGTCCTAAGCCAAGGGTGTGTAAAGGCAGGGAGGGGTCGGCCTTCTGGGTGTCTCACATTGCTTAGATTTGTTTTGCAATAGGCACATTTATAGTGACTGGAGAGACCTGGTTCAATTCCAGCATCTACTGGGCAGCTCCTTACCATCACTAACTTCAGTTCCAGGGAACCTGAGGCTCTTTACTGGCCTCCACAGATACCAGGCATGCAAATGGTGCACAGACATGCAGGAAAATACACATACACATAAAATAATAGTACTAGTAATGATGATGATGATGATAAGCAATGCAAATATTGAGAACCAGAAAGACCAAGAATTTGAAATATTACTTTAATTCATTCAAACTGGTTTAGAAGTTTTACCTACTAAATAAACCAAGCACAGTTCTAAAAGCTGAAGACACGTTGGTAAATAAAGCAGACAATAAAACATTTAAAAAGACTGGGAAGAAGGAACACACTTACTATTTGCAACAATGAGAACTCAGGAGAATGGCCTAAGAAACTGCTAATACTTATGGATAGTAGTAATGAGGGCCATGCCAGATAAATTCACAGATACAGCTACAGTTCTCTCGGTAGCAGGTGAAGAAGTCAGCTCAGGAACTTTGGAAAATTCCACCAGG
Source organism: Rhynchomys soricoides (assembly GCA_019843965.1). NCBI lineage: Eukaryota > Metazoa > Chordata > Mammalia > Rodentia > Muridae > Rhynchomys > Rhynchomys soricoides. Next base: position 5,570,961 of record JADRCH010000035.1, on the reverse strand, counting down.
GCCCCGAGCATGTGGGCATGCCTCCTCTCCTGGAAGAAACAGATTAGAGAGCACATAGGCTGGAAGGGAGGGGCTGATTAAGCCCCTGCTACCTCATTCCCTAAAGACCAATCCATTTAAAAGTCACATTGTTCTGCCAATCACATTGTGCCTAATGGCTGCTGCTCTAAAAACTGTATAAAAGCTTGATGAACGGGCTGCCTGGGATCGTTCTCTCCCACCTTGGTGTGCAGGGTGACCCCAGCATGTTGGAACAATAAGTTCCTCTTGCTTTTTGCATCGATCCCCAACTCCATGGTGTTCACTCGGGGGGGGGGGGTCTACAGTAAGGTAAGGCTCCCCAGAGTCTTACACAGGGGCAATATTGCTAAAGCATACAATGGAATAAATAAAATGATTTGGTTGAAGAATGCTTTCAGGTTAAAAATCCAGAGCCCCCGGCCTTAATTATTCTTCCTTGCCTGACAAATGTCTACTAGCTGTGTCCAGTGGTGGATGTGGTGTTTCTTTTCTCTTTTAGTAGCTTCAGCTGGATTTAGGGAAGCCTGTGATACAGGTTGGCTCGGTTGAATTGGTCCCTCTGGAATTTGTGGTGAATAAGGTGACATGAAGCTGAGAAACCGACCCTGGCATCCATAGGTAACCTGTTCCTGCTGGTCAGAACCCTGGGGCCACCAGAGTTCAGATGTTCTCCTTGTCTGGTTGCCTGTTCTGTCTCCGGTCCACTTTTGCATAAGTCTGACAGAGCCAATGTCTGGTCTGAGAACAGTTAACACTCCAAGCACTGCTTAAATCAAGGCCCAAGAGGAGGGAGCTGGTCACACTTGGTCCTGCCATGCCTTCTAACTTCTTCAAGTCTGAAATGTGCCTGTGAGTAGACACCATTTTAATTTTATCTTAATTTTATTTTGTGGTTCTTGGGATCAAATTTAGGACTTTGCACATGCTAGGCAAGCATGCTAGCTAGCACTGGGCCACCTCCTGTACTCAGTTAACCAATTTGAGACAGAATGTTGCCATTTTTCTTCTAACTTGCAACTCATTCTTTTGTGCCTAATTTGATCTTTCTTTCTGTTTTCACCTATCTCTATTATTTTTTAAATTATATTTTCTTTATACTTTTTTGTGGTACATGGAAGAACATTTGCCACACTGCAAGTATGGAGGTCAGAAGCTGACTGTGGGAGAAAACTGACGTTTTCTCCTCCTACTTTGTAGGACCTGGGGATTGAACTTACAGGTTGTTAGGTTTGGCGGCAAGCACCTTTACCCAGTGAGCCACATTGCTGGCTTTTATAACCTATTGTAATCTTGAGAAGTTGCAATTGCAGTGGTGTGTGTGTGTGTGTGTGTGTGTGTGTATGTCTGTTTCTGAAAGAAATGCTTTTCCTCCCCTCCTCCCCTCTCCAGAGATAAGGCCACCTAACTAGCAGATATTTCCTGTGGGAGGGGCATTCCTCCCCTCCCCCTCTCCAATCACACTGGAGAAACAGGTTAGAAAGCTCATAGGCTGGGAGGGAGGGGCTGATTAAGCCCCTGCTACCTCATTCCCTAAAGACCAATCAGTTTAAAAGTCACACTGTTCTGCCAATCTCATTGTACCTAATGGCTGCTGCTCTAAAATCCTATATTAGGTCCCTGAACGGGCTCCATGGGGTCACCTCTGCCTCATGTGCAGGACAACCCCAATGCACTGGAAATAATAAACCTCTTGCTGATTGCATCGCTCTAGATCTTTGTGTCTTTGTGAGGGGGAACCACCGGTAGTTGCGACCTTGGGGTCCAACATTTCCTTTTTTTAAGTTTTTAAAAGATCAGAACCAAACACAGGGAAAGAAAACCTACCCTTTCTCCAAGCATACAGAGAGGAATGAGCATTGAAGGTTTAGAGCCTTTTGAAACCTGAAGAGATTATTTCTAAACAAACCGGGCAGTTACCAGTTAAATGCCACTCAGACCAAAGTGTCATGAAAGCAGGACATCTGTGGGGTGTGCCAGCCAGCGAATATATGTGACTCTATATAGGAAAGGTTGTTTTGAGTGCTTTGTTGAAGTGAAAACCAGCTTTGAGATTTGAAAGGTAGGTGTGGATCTGGATCTGGAGCCAGATAGCTGTCTCTGGTAGGCCAGGTGGAGAGCATGTGCAGCTGTCTGAATGGCTGTGTTGTTCCTCTTACAGAGTGCAGGGTCCAAGGGGGAGTAGGAGGGAGATGTGTCTAGAAGGATGGAAGGACAAGTCGCCGTGAGCCTCTTAGGAAACTTCTTAAGTAAATTATATTGTAGTGCCAGGGAAGTGTTAGCGATCACAACCACCCCCCTCCAAAACAAAACAAACAAACAAATAAACAAACAAACCAGACACGAGCCATCTGATGCACAGCAGTATCTTTGTTCTATTTGAGCTAGCTCAGGCCTTTTAGCTCACCGCCAACCATCAGGACATTTTTTAGTGGAGAGAGGGGCCTATCAATCAGGACAATCTATCTGTTGCTGTTTTATAGAAAGCAGCAAGCAAGGGGCAGGGGTAAGTGTGCAAACATCTAATTGGAAAGCTACTATGGCCTTTAGCATAATTGGCTGTGACCAAGCCAGCTCAGTCAGTCAACAGGTTCTCCAGCGCAGGAGCGAGGACTAAAAAGAAAAAAGACAATTAGACAACACTGTAGCATGACCTCAGTCCGTTCTGAGACTGAAGGCAGGTTTATTTTTTCCAAATCTGATTTTATACCATTTTAATTATATGCAAATAATAAAGTCGGTTCTAGGATGAGGAACAAGCAAGACAATAAACACAAATAGTCAAGGAACAAGCAAGGCAGTAAACAAAGTCCTGTGATCACTCCTGTTATCTTTGTTTCCAAGGGCTTATCAGGATGACCAAGATATCTGAACCTACTTCCCTGTCCTAGCCCAATGTTATATTCATGTCTGAAGCCTACTTCTTTGTTCTACCCTAAAGTCAGATTCCTGCCTGAAATTACTTCCCTGATCTAGCCTAAAATTAGATTCCTGCAAGAGCTTACTTCGTTATCATGGCCCAAGGTCAAATTCCTGCTGGAAGCCCACTTCCTTGTCCTGGCTCAATGTCATATTTCTGCCAAGCAGCCCCCAAAAGCCCTCCACACGGCTGCTGCTTGGAATCAAATTGTAAACTTAATTTCTATTTTCCTCTGCTTTGGTGGTTGTTAGGCAGGGGGGTAACCTGGGGGTATAGATCTGTTGGGGTAATAACCTGGAGAAGCTGGTTTTGTTGAGGGTGTAACCTGGAGACTGGAGCTAGATTCCAGTTTTGTTGGTGGGTAACTTGGAAACTAACGCTGAGTACCAGCCTGTTAGTTTACCTGAGTCCAAACTTAGGTCAGGCTCTCTAAAATTGAGTCTGAATTGAAAAGATTTGGCCTCTCAATATTTACAAGGTTCTTTAGAGGATTTGGCACCTGCAGTTCCCAGAACTATCAGGGGATAGATTAAATAATTTCTTTGCATGTGTTGAAAATAGTCACACCATGTTAAACAGATCTTTAAAGTTGGTATGAAACTTTATTTCAGTGTTAAGAGGTGCACACCTCAGTTTTTGTTTTAGAGAGTTAAATTCTGCAGGGAGAGGGTAAAGTCCAGAGTGAATGTGTGTTGCTTGTTAAGAACCCCAATGCCCTCACACAAAGCCTTCCCTCAGCGAGGCAGAGAGGGATGGCAAAGCCTTCCTCTGGACCTATTGACAGAGTGTGCACAAAATTTCCACTCTAGCTTTCTTCTCTTGGATGATTATGGCCTGAAAACTGCTCTCATAGAGAAACTATGCCTACAGAGATTATCGAACCCCTGCCGTCTTGTTCAGCTGTAAGCAGTAACCCCTCTTCCTTGTTTATCTGTTTTAGTAACCCCGCCTCCTTGTTCAGCTGAATATAACAACCCTACCTTGTTGCAGAATATAGGTTCACCCTGAGAACAAGATTGTGTTATTTACTGAAAAACTATGTTTTTAGGTGTGGTGTGGCTCTGTCTTAGCACCCACCTATAATCCCTCTGGCTGGAATACAGACATGTACTTAGTAAGCACCTATCATCCCAAACAATGAAGGCAAAGCTAGTTTGTAGAATGAAGCACCTGTGTTTGAAAGTGATGTCTAATTGAGTGGCAGACAAAGTGATGAATCAGAGAAAGATTTGACAGAATAGGATCTGCCCAATTCTCAGAAGGAGAGGAAATGGAAGATATGTAAGAGAGAGCAGTGCAGAGAGACAGGAGGAGGCAGTTTTACGGGGAGAGTTTTATAGAGACAGGTTAAAGAGAGAATGAGCCACAGAATGAGCCAGAAGATTAGAACAGATTGCCAAAGTTAGTATGAGTCCAAGCAGAGCAATTCAGAGGCCAGCCGAGAGAGAGAAGTCAGTTTGAATCAGTCAGCTTGGAGAGGAGTTTGAGCCAGAACAGTTGAGCTGAACCAGCCAGCCAGAGCTCAGAAAGAACTAGGAAGGGGTGAGCTTATTCAGCATCAAGTCTCAGAGACTGAAAACATTCTAGGTCTAGATTAGATTGTATGGAGGCTGGAAGCTTCCAGGACTAGGCCTAGGTTAGCAGACGGAGGTAGTAAGCCTCAGAGGCTACAATTATATCAGGAGCGTAACTATTTTTATACTGCCCCCTTGCAAATCTGTAATTAATAACCCCGCCTCCTTGTTCAGCTGTGTGCAGTAGCTCCGCCTCCTTGTTCAGCTGTACCTTCATAAACATGCTGTGCTTCTTGGGTGCTTTGGCTTTTTCATCAGAGAGCTGAGTCCACACAAGCCCAGGCTTTCTGTCCACTGACAAATGTGTATGTCTGTCTTTTCTTCATTATCTCATTGCCTCTAATGAGACCTAAGCCATGCAAGGACTTGGGACAACGCTGTGGCTTATCACCTTTCTCACTAACGAGAGCTGAGGCTGATGTAGTGATAGGTACATAAAGTCCCAACAGAAGGAGTTACTGATGGGAGCATGCCGGTGATGGTGACGGTGGTGATGATGTCAATGATCATATGCTGTAGCAATAATAACGAAAAGAATAAATGGCTCCAGTGTGGCTCGGTGACAGAGTGCATGTGTGAGACAGTGGGCTCAAGATCCTGCACATTAAAACAAATAAGTACTCAATGAGGTATTTAATAGAGGTTTGGGGTTTTATCATAGATTTTTAAAGTTTTATTTACTTATTTTATGCACATGAGTACTCTGTCTTTGTCTTTAGACAGACCAGAAGAGGGCATCGGATCCCATTCCAGATGGCTGTGATCTGCCATGTGGTTGCTGGGATTTGAACTCAGGACTTCTGAAAGAGCGGTCAGTGCTCTTAACCGCTGGGCCATCTCTCCAGCCCCACCGGTGTTTTCTTACCTATCCATTTACCCTCTTCATCTTAGAAAAGTGTTCAGGCTTCAGAGAAGCTACAGGGACGTTGCACTGATGTCATGTACCACATTCCGCTCTCTCAGGACCTGCTGCCACGCTGCTGCACCCTGTGCGTGCACTTTACTCTTCTTAATGAACCAACGGAGTGGGGTACAGAGACCTTCCAGCCCTTGAACTCCATCATGTACAGGGTCACCCTTTCTCTCCTGTACCCTGTGGGCAATGGTCAAATCCAGGGGATTTACCCTGGCGCTAGCTCCCCACCTGTCATTCTCCAGGGCAGAACCACCTAGGAGCACGTTCTCAGTTCAGTTGCTTCCTCTCTTCCCTTCATCCATTACAGCTTTTCTTTGCTTTTGATGTCAGTGATTTCTCCAAGCATTCGGCCCCATGGGTTCTCAAGTGTTCTTCAAAACAAAAAACTCTCTCCTTCTCCCCTCCCTCCACTCTGTGTCTGTGCTTGATGACCTCTGTGTGTGGTGTGAGTACAGACTTGTGCATGCCACAGCACACTTGTGTGGGATGAACAACCTTGGGTGTCGGTCCTCACCTTGTTTCAGACAAGGACTCCTCCTCCTCCTCCCTACTTTCTCTATACTAGCTTGCCCAAGAAATGCCTCTTGTCTCGCCTCCTATCTTACTGTAAGGTGCTGGGAGCAACGACGGTCTTGCCAAGGATTCTAAGGGTTCTGATTTCAGGTCCTTGGGCTTGTGCAGCAAGTGCTACATCCAGTCAGTCATCTCCTCAGCGCACATGATGAACGTTTCCATTGGGAAGAGCATATGCAGTCAGAATCCTGAGATTCCAACCGACGAGCCGCCATGGGTTGGCAGGGGTCGTTTGCTTTCCCTTGACTGCTCTTCTTTTTGTTGAAATGGGTGGAGCATGATGTTGTCTCTTCTGACTCATGGTGTTCTTTGGGAGATGAGATGAAAAAGTGGATGTGAAATTACTTCAGAATGGCAAAGCATTTTCTGTTAGTCGTGAAGCAAGGCTACAAAAAGTGTCATTATTTGTTCTTCCTAATGGAAAGAATATCATTGGGCTAGAGAGATGGCTCAGAGGTTAAGAGAGACTCCCGAGGAAGAACAGGGACAAAAAATGGAACAGAGACTGAAGGAAGGGCCAACTAGGGACTGTTCTACAGTATGGTGTCCATCAGTATGCAGACACCAAACCCAACACTGTTGCCGTGGTCAAGAGGTGTTTGCAGAGAGGAGCCGAGTGTGGCAGTTCTTGGGGAGGTCTAGCCAGTAACTGACCAACACAGATATGGATGCGTGGAGCTAACCATCAGACTGAGCTCGAAGACCCTGGTGGGGGAGCTGGCGGAAGGACTGAAGGAGTGGAGGGGGATTGGAACTCCACTGGAAGAACAACATAGGCTGACCGGACCACTCAGTTCTTCCAGAGACTAGACCACCAACCAAGGAGTGTACCTGGAGGGATCCATGGCTCCAGATACATATGTAGCAGAGGATGGCCTTGCCTGACAGCAAGGGGAGGGGAGGCCCTTGGTCCTGGGAGGTTTGATGTCCCAGCATAGGGGGATGCTGGAGCAGTGGGTCGGGACAGTGTGGGTAGGTGGGCAAGCACTCCCATACAGGCAAAGGGGAGGGCGGGTGCAGGATAGGGGGCTGGTGGAGGGGTAACCAGGAAGTGGGATATCACGGGATAGTAAACAAATAGAATGAGAGGGAGGGGGGGCAGTGGCTGTTCTTCCAGAAGACCTGAGTTCAATTCCCAGTAACCGCATGGTGGCTCACAACCATCTATAAATGTAATCTGATGCCCTCTTCTGGCGTGTAGGTGTACATGAAGATAGAGCACTCATATACATCAAATAAATAAATAAATCTTAAAAAAAAAAAAAAAAAACCAACATTGTCAGCCATCCCAGCACACAGGAGGCTGAGGTAGGAGGATCATGAGATTGTAGCTAGCCTGGGCTATACATCTAGCCTGTCATCCGACACACAAAATCTACCACCCATTTTCCCTTCACTCTTCTCCTGTCTCTCCTTTTGAGAGGAAGGATCTGGAGTCTGCCGTGGCTTAAATGTACCTGTGCTCACTTGGACCTGTAGGTGCCTGGTGCGTTGTAGAAGGCAGAAGGAGACGTGGCCATATGCTGTGACTCTCTTGTTCTCCTACAGTCACCTAGAATTCTAGGACAGGTTGGATGGACAAGCATCTTGTACAAGAGTCGACAATGTGCCCTGGCAACTGCAACTTTCTTACTGTTTTTACTGATCTAGACAATGATCAACCAGGCCACAGTTTAACCAAAGCTGATCGATGGCTCATGCCTTCCTCTGATTCATTTTCCTTCCCTGAATAATTTGGGGGTTCTCTACAGTGCCTCTGGACAGCACTGACAGGAGCAACTGCCCTTCCCTTCTGCTGTGGTTTCACTCACTAAACATTCTTTCCTGCTTTTTACAGTTACTTTCTCTGGTTTTGGAGGTGAGTGGATGGACCCAATATGTTGGAATACCTAGGCCCCTGACCTAGGATTGCAGTAGTATTTATACACTCGTGCACACGCGCGCACGCGTGCACACACAGGCACACACACATACACGCTCACACACACACATGCACACACGTTCACACACACACGCTCACACACACATGCACACATGCACACACACGCTCACACACACATACACATTTATAAACAGACACGCTCACACACACACACATGCGCGTGCATGCACAACACACACACGCACACACAGGCACACACATATACACGCTCACACACACATGCACACACGCACATGCACACACACTCACACACATACACACACGCTCACACACACACCTGCACACACGCACACACACGCTCACACACACATACACATTTACAAACAGACATGCTCACACACACACACACGCGCGCGCACATATTCACATGCGTACACACACCTCTTATACCTTGGGATGCTACACGGTAACAATGGTGACATAGCAAAAGGAATAGATCCTGGAGGAACCCTCTCCTTGGTGGCCCAGTGCATCACAGACGGTCCCTGAAGCTTCATCTCTGGCTGTTCTCAGGAGTGTTAAGACAAAATCATTATGATGGAGGGAGGAGGGACCTCAGTGGCAATCAGAGTTTCTAGATAGCAGAAGGGATACGATCTCAAATCCTTGGCTGTAAAAAAGCAACACATACTTCTGCTGTGATGTGGACCTCGCCACAGGCCCAGGAACAAAACCGAGAGTGACCTTGGGCTGGCGCCTCTGAAGCACGAGCCAGCACAAGGTTTCCCACCTTTCTTCAGGTATTTTGTCACGGTGAAGACAAATGGACTCACACCCCTGCTTTATCCTGTAGCTTCACTATTTGTGTACCCTGTATTTCTGTGACCTGCTTATAACTTCCATCTTAACCAGTTCAGGTGCACTGTCTAGGGGCATTAAGGGCTTCCACTCCACCCGCCGCCGCTGACTGCTCGGCACTTCAGACCCCACGCACGCATGCGCACATACCCACGCACTTTCGGAGCCACTCAAAGGAAAATGACCTCTCTTTTTGTCCCTGTGTACTTCAGTGTATGTTTCCAGGTGTGTGTGTGTGTGTGTGTGTGTGTGTGTTAACAGTAATCTAGCCCAATAAATTTACACTGTGCCATACTCTGTGGAATTGCTCGTTCAGATTTCAGTTTTGTCATTTCTCCTAAAAAATGAACTCTTTGGCCATTTTATCCTTCCAGGGGAGAAATGTGTATTGCATTTAGTCGTCAAATGCTTACACCTTTAATCTGCATTTTCCACAGCCTTTATCTTTTATGACTTGGACAGGTTTTGGGTTTCATTATGTTTTTGTAGGGCTGGAGCTTGAATCCTAAACCTTGTGAGTTTTAGGCACGTGCGCCATCGTTGAATTTCATCTCTGACCCTGATTTGATCATGTTGAAGATTACTGTTCCCTCTTTCAACGAGGCAGGACACCAACATCTGGTGTTTCTCGTTGTCCTTGTGGTCAGTCTGCATTATGAGGAGGGACCACGTGTGGAGACTCTTCTGAAGCCTGCACCTGGCATCAAACCAGAGCCATCTGCTCCTTGGCCGAGTTACCTGAGCTCAGCAGATCAAGAACTAACCTAGCTTCTCCCTGTGGGATAATTTATTACATTTGTTTCCCTTGAAGCTATGTCGTAGGAGGTGGGAAGACGCTAGTCTTGATCAAAAGCTCTCTCCAGATTTGAAGTCATCAGTGTACTTTGCCTGATCCAGTCTTGCTATGATACAACTATGGAATGCTCCTTCTGAATGACAGCACTCTTGTTTTTACTAATTTGCCCCTAACAGTCTCCTGTCGACGAGAGCCTGGATCGGCCACTTTTCTGTCGCTGTGATGAATATCTGGACCAAAGGCAAATTTAGGAGGAGAGAGTTGCTGTGCCTTATGGCTCCAGAGGAGAGTCCAAGAGGATGAGGAAGAGAGCTGCTGATCATCACTTTCTATCCACACATAGGAAGGGAAGGGGGAAGAGAAAGGAGGGAGGAAAGGGGAGAGAGAGGGAGAGAGACAGAGATAGAAGAGAGGGTCAGGGACAAGAAAGTAGGGTAAGGTTTTAAACCCGCAAGGTCCGCTCACTCCCACTGACACACTTCCTCCAGCAAGCCTTCATTTTTTGAAGGTTTCATAACTTCCCTGTGATAGTTTATATATGCTTGGCCTAGGGAGTGGCACTTTTAGAAGGTGTGGCCCTGTTAGAGTAGGTGTGTCCCTGTGGCTGTTGGCTTTTAGACCCTCATCCGAGCTGCCTAGAAGTCAGTATTCTGCTAGCAGCCTTCAGATAAAGATGTAGACCTCTCAGCTCCTCTTGTACCATGCCTGCCTGGATGCTGCCACATTCCCATCTTGATGACAATGGACTGAACCTCTGAACCTGTGAGCCAGCCCCAATTAAATGTTGTCCTTTAAAGACTTGCCTTGGTCATGGTGTCCGTTCACAGCAGTTAAACCCTAAGACACTCCCCCAAATGGCGGCACCAGCATGGGGGCAAGCATTCAAATACAGGAGGAGGACATTCCTCACTCAAACCACCAGAGAGAGCAAGTATGAAACCATCTCCTCATCTCTCTAGATCTATCATCTATCTTTCCACTAACCTATGACCTCACGAGTTCTTCACTTTTCTGTGTTTTATAGTTGGCTGTGCCGCTGTCCTCCTTGTCTCAAATTTACCAGGGGACGTTGGCATTTGCGTTCTTTGTCCCTAGCTTTTTGTTTGTTTGTTTGTTTGTTTTGTTTTGTTTTTACATTTTCTTGTGGCTGCATGTGCTGTTCTTGGCTCTGTCCTGCTGTGGTTCTGGGCTTAGTGAGCACTTCTTCCTGGCTGAGTGGCAGCAGCCAAATGTGGCGAGGGGAGCTGCTGTCCTGGAGCAGGACAGTGCTGGGCCTTTCTGTGATGTAAGTAGAGGAGAATGGGTACATGAGCCACTGTCTGACAAACAGTTTTCCCTAAGGAGAGAAACAGGGTTTGAGATGTCAGCAATCCAGGGGATCTGTAAACTTATAACTAACCCTGCGGCTTGAAACCTGTGTCAGGCAACCTGGGTCCACGTCTCAACTTCCTGTTGCTGGATGTATGGCCTTCCCATCTGCAAAAGGTGATTAGCAGTGGCATAGCATAAAGTAACACAATGATTGTGTAAATAAATTGTGTAAGAGCTGAAAAAACGTGGAATATTTCCACACATCTCGGTTCTTACTGCTGGAGAAGACTGTTCTCTTCGCTTTCCTTGTTTCAAGTGGATGAAGACGTAGACACTGTTTCAAGAGGAAAGGAATTCTGCTTCTATCATTTAGTTTTGTGACCATGTGTGAAACTTAGACGATCATTGGGAAACCACTTTTGTTCACAGACAGGGAAAGAGAATTCTCTTAGTGCTTTTGAAACAGGCTCTGGATATGTAGCCCAGGTTGAACTAGAGCTGGAGGCAATCTTGTCTCAGTCTCTAAATGCTTGGATTACGAGTATGTGCCACCACGCCTAGCTCTGGAAACAAAATTTCCAAGTAACAAACCAACCATCAAGAACAAACCTAAAAGGTGTTCAAAGAGCAGTAATGGAGATGTTCACTAGGGGGCGCCATTACAACAAATATGTGACGCTCCTTTTAAAAATATTTATGCAAGTGTCATAGTTTATTGATAGTGTCTTTCCCGGGAAGTGAAAACCGATAATTATGATGGTGCCCTTTCATCCTTCCATAAATACGACAGCTGGATGTTTCAAAGAGAAACATTACTATAATTGGAAATGAACAAATATTTACTGAGCCCCGGGCAGCCCTGATGTCTCCCATTCTGTCCCAGCCAAGAGGAAATAATCAGTAGATGTATGTAGTTGGATAAAGTATATTCAACACACTGAATGGTGAGATAAGAACGAGCCATTTATAACACTTGTTAACATTCTCTGAAACGCACGGTCAAATAAAAACAAATGAAACTTAAAGGGACCTCTTCTAAGTGTTTTCACATCTCAATGAAGAAGCGGGGCTTTTGAATTACACATAAGCTCACAGCCTGGAACTCACTGCAGTTTTTCAGCAGAGAAGGAAGGCAGTGTGACAGTAGAGCAATCTGAGTTTTGGGTCCTCTTTCCTCTTCCTTGGCCCCGTGTCGGTCCATTCTGTTTCCATTGCCACCTAAGCTCAAAAGTTGTTCTGAGTTCCAGGGATTGGACTTGCTTATCTCAGCGTATCTTTTGTGCCAGGGTTGGATGCTTCGTAGTCTGCATCAGCGAGAGCTTCCCTCTTTTCTTTTGTTTTCTTTGAGTTCTTTTTTTGGAGGGCAGAAGAATAATTTCTAGATTGGACCAAGCTGAAGGGCATTGAAAGGGCCGAATCAGCGCCACTGGAAGAACAGAGAGACTGTAGCTCATTGTTGGAATCCAAGAAAACAACAGACAGGACCAGGTAAACAAGGTTATGCAGATTTTGTGCTTGCAGCTGAAAGCATTTACCTGCACCGGGGATGCATCTGTGAGCTGCTCCAAATTACATGCCCAGCAAGGGATCAGTTTGAGAAAATGCTCCTCACACCCATTGAGTCATGTTTAAAACACACGGCTCCATGAATTTGGTGAGAAAGAATTAGCTTTAAAAACAAATAAGAACAACTGGAAAGATAGATACCTAAACAAGGAGCAGAAAGACCCTGTCGTAGTCGGGGTTTGTATCCCTGCACAAACACCATGACCAGAAGGCAAGCTGGGGAGGAGAGGGTTTATTCAACTTACACTTCCAATGGCTGTGCATCACCAAAGGAAGTCAGGACTGGAACTCAAGCAGGTCAGGAAGCAGGAGCTGATGCAGAGGCCGTGGAGGGATGTTCCTTACTGGCTTGCTTCCCCTGGCTTGCTCAGCTTGCTTTCTTATAGAACCCAGGACTACCTGCCCACAGATGGTACCACCCACAATGGACCCTCCCCCCCTTGATCTCTAATTGAGAAAATGGCTTACCGCTGGATCTCATGGAGACATTTCCTCAAGGGAGGCTCCTTTCTCTGTGATAACTCCAGCTTGTGTCAAGTTGACACACCAAACCAGCCAGCACAGACCTCTATCTCTTCAGCTAACTTTTACTTGCTGAAGAAATGGAAGAAGACACTAGAGAATGGAGTGACCTTCCGTGCTCACAAATGAACAGGGTTGACATTGTGAAAGTGTCCGTGTCACCCGAAGCAACGCACAGGTTCAGCATCATCTTCGTCAAAACCCCAAAGGCATCCTTCACGGAACTAGAAAGAACAATCTTAAATTCACATGGGGTGGGAGAGGGGGTGAGGGGGAGGGAAGGGGAGAGAGAGACAGGAGGAGGGGAAGGGGGAGGAGGAGGGAGAGCATTAGGATTTGAGGCTGAGGTTGCAAGGTCTTTGACCTTGACCTATACTTGGTTCCCCCAACAGCCTGGCCTCGCCACTCTTGCTTGCACACGGTACTCTTCTGCCCTGGACTCCACAGCTACAGTTGGCACAAGTTCCTCCCTCACTCTTTCCTACCACTGCAGCCATCTTGGGGCTTGTTGCGAGAGCGTGCCTGTGTGTCAGTAGACAGGTGAGGGAAAAGCAAGGTAGACCAACCTGGCACCTAAACTCACAGTCGCAGATAAATATGTGTATTTGCAGGTGAGTTTGTAGGTCTCGAGGCTAGTGAGGAGATTATGAGGAAGAAGGAGTGGGAAGCGGAGAAACTGAGGAAACCACGTGACCGGAGCAGGCGAGCTGACGGGGGTGGGGGGGGGAGGAAGGAAACTGGTGGGAGGGGCAGAGGCACTGAGAGGGCACAGGAAGGGACACATAAAAACAGTCTAATGTCACATACCTATGACGACGTCATGGAGAAACCTAAATAATTACAAACACGCTGTTCCTATCTCAGTCAGACTTTCTTTCTACCACATATCACAGACTCCCTATCAGGGGTTCTCGATAAAGTCCTTGTAAAGCCAAACCTTGCAAGTGAATTCCTCTTTCCTTCTCAAAGATGATGTGTGTATAGGATCCAGATTTAAACGGATATATGTGAAGGTGTTTTTTTAGAAATGGGATCTGGGGAGTATTTTCAAGAATAAATGACCTGCTCTGAGTTTAAGTGGGAAATGACAATGTGATGTTTTAATTTTTTAAAAATACTCTCTTTCTGCCACGGGCTGTGGAATAAGTAGAATAATTTCAGATGCGATGATGCGATGTCTGTAATTCACTTCAGAATAATTGCTTCCAATAGCCCAGCGCTATGGAGATGGGAGCCACTGGACACGGGTGCAAGACGAAACAGTTATGGAAGCCAGGTCCTCAGGATGCTGAGGTACAGCAATTATGTATTCTTTCTATACTTTGGCACCAGTTCGAAATTTTCCATAATAAAAAGTTAAAAACAGATCACATGCCAAAAAACCCTCCCAAATGTAACTGTCATTATTTAATAACTTTGAACTTAACGTGGACCTAAGAAGCCATCTTTCACAAGAAAAAAATTTGCAGTTTCAAGTCTTTTTCTTGATGATCGGGTCTGAACGTGTTAATCAATGCTGCCCTGTCACACCCCCTGACACAAGAAAACGCTGAAATGTGATTTTTAAGTCATAAAAAGTGATCATAGTAATAGCTCCATCTTTTGCATAATATTTAAATCAATGCATTGATTCCCAGTTGTCTGAGACTCTTATTTTCAGTAACAAAATAAACGATACGTCGTCCAGGAAAGTTGAATCAATTTGGGTTCATTTGTGCTCAAAGTCTGAAGCTAATTAAGGCCTGCCTTTCAGCTCTGTCTAGAAGCCATCAGGTTTCCAGTGAGGCTGGGCTCCTCTCCTCCTTCTCTCCTTCCCTCCATCACTCTCTCCCTTTCTCCTTTCTGTTTTTCCTTCCTCCCTCTTTTCCTTCCTTCCTAGTTGCTGTGTTCATGAAAAGAGAAATCACTAGTCACGTTGATACCCAGCCTTGACTCTTTGTATGTCTGCAGATAAAGAATAATGAATCTATTCAATAACCACAGACATCACTGTTCCCTCAGATCAGGAGCTCTTAGCTCTGTAGTGCTGTCTTTCTCTCTCCCCTTGTGTGATTCCCTTGGCTCAGAGAATGGCATTATTAGAAGGTGTAGCCCTGTTGGAGTAGGTGTGGCCCTGTTGGAGTAGGTGTGGCCTTGTAGGAGTAGGTGTATCACTGTGGTGTGGGCTTTAAGACCCTCATTCTAGTTGCCTGGGAGCCAGTATTCTGATAGCAGCCCTCAGATGAAGAGGTAGAACTCTCAGCTCTGGAGTTTCACGAAGGTGTTCGGAAGGCGAAATGGAGGGGCATTGAAAAACTGCTGAGCTTATTCTACTGATGTCATTTATTAAATCTTGATTACTTTCCAGTAAGTGGTTGTGGCTGTCCTGTCTTGAGCGGCTTCCCATGCACCTGCTGACCCACTGTGGACCAGAACAAGTTCAGAAACGGCCCACCAGTTGGGCCAGGTGGATCTAGGGAGCTTCTGTGCTTTCCTCTGTGCAGTCAAAACAAAAGCCTGACCTGTTTTTCAAGTTCACTCAAGAGACCTATGCCAAATATTCCTCTTGTTTTCAACTACAAGGTTAATTTATTTTTGTTACAGGAGGAAGTTCTATATTTCAGAGGAGCAAGTTTTAAGTTGAATTGTATGTTCTTAAAATAATGAAGAACAAGAGCCTACGTGCCCATGTACCTTTTCAATTAGCCGTTTTTCTCTAAAATAAGACATCACTTTTTTTTTAAAAAAAAATTAAAATTATTGACTCCCCTTGTGTTGGAAAAAATTGTCAAACTTATTAAAGAGATGTATAAAAATTATATTTTTATTTGTATTTCAAGTACTATAAACTTGTATTTCAAGTATTACAAACAATAGACTGTTGAAAATAAAAAAAAAAAAAAAAGAACTCTCAGCTCCTCCTGCACCATGCCTGACTGCACACTGCCATGCTCCCGCCTTGATGATGATGGACTGAACCTCTGAACCTGTAAGCCAGCCCCAATTAAATGTTGTCCTTATAAGAGTTGCCTTGGTCATGGTGTCTGTTCACAGCAGTAAAACCCTAACTAAGATACCTTATTTCCTTTTTTAGCGAAAACTCATCAAGTCTCCCTCACTGTCTTCTCCAGCTCCATTCCTCCTGTGCTTTCCTGAGTTGGCTTCAGTCAGATTTACAAGCGCTGTCATTGTCATCCTGCTCTGATAAGAGCAGCAACTCCCCCTTGGGTCAACCTGTCAGCTCTTGCTCATCCATCTTGGCCCACCGGCAGCACCTGTCAGGACTCCCTACTCTCGGCCCAGAGCCTACTGGGAGACTTTCAGATCATGACCCTCTCCAGGCTTCCCTTCCACCCCATTGGTCTTTCCTTCTCAGCGCAGGCTCCTGATCTTTCCTTGCTTTCCGTGACAGGGTTGGAACCTTGAAGTCCTGTCTTCTCCGTCTTTACCCCTTACCTTGGTAGGTTATTGTCTCCTAGACTCAGCTCCAAATGAAATGTACAAATGCAGATGCTCTGAAGAGTCACCCTCACAGACTCCTCCACCCATGCAGACTCCTCCCAGAGGCATTGCTGTGGTCACTACTTGAGCACTCCACTTGAAACTGTATCCTCTGCTCTGTCCCCAGTGAGCCTATCAGTGCTGGCACTGTGGGGATTCTGCCGTCTCACACCTTCATCACAAAGAAGACTAAGCTTCTAGCACATGGACTTGTAGGGAACATACCTAACCCCATCCAAGCCACAGCAAGATACTTTTATCCACCCACTGGTCATCTATCTCCTTTCCATCCCTTAACTTTGTGGGATATAAGCTCTACACAGAGGGGCTGTTGCTTCTCTGCTTTGTGTTTTTCTTTCTCTGTTTTGTTTACACTGCCTGCATCAGAGCCTGACACTAGCTGGATATGTGAATGCCTAGTGATGATTAATTGATTATACAAGTTTGTCACTGACCACTTCAAATTTTTGTTTAAGCCTGACCAAGTCTTTTCCTCCTCCTCCTCCTCTTCCTCTTCCTCCTCTTCCTCCTCTTCTTCCTCCTCCTCTTCCTCCTCCTCCTGCTCCTCCTCCTCTTCTTCTAGTACTGGGACTTGAACCCAAAGCTTTGCACATGCAAGGCAAATGCTTTACCACTGAGATGTGCTACCAGCCAGTGTCTGAACTTTAACAATGATAATGGTTTTTCTTTTGGTTGTATTTCAGTGTAATTACAGTTAGCAATAATGAAGAGAGTACTCAGTTAATATTGTCAACTCAACAGGATCTAGAACAGCCTAGGACTCAGGCTTCCAAGCATGTCTCAGAGGGAGTCTCTAGATTGGGTTAATTAAGGTAAGAAGATCTGCCCACCCTCCCTAACTGTGGGTGACTGCAAGTCATGGTTCCAACCTGAATAAAAAGGAGGGAGCCAGCTGAGCTCCAAGCGCCATCTTTCTCTGCTTCCTGATTGTGACCCTTCATGTATCAGCTGCCAGGATTTCCCTGCCACGGTGGCAGATTGGGCGGTGGAGGATCGATCCTAAATAAGTCCTTCCTTCACACAGTTGCCTTCATCGAGGACTTTGTGTGGGGTGAAAGGCTTTGGCTTGCTGAGACTTGGCTAACCCTGCCCTTGTGGTCTGGAAGAGTGTTGATTCCCATGAGAACTGTTTGCCAATTTCCTGACCCCTGCAGGATGTTTTGCTCAGGTGGGCTAAGAATCATGAGACCAAGACGTTCCCTTAGATAGCATTGCTGGCTTCCTGTTGTTTTGCTTAACCTTGTG
Source organism: Rhynchomys soricoides (assembly GCA_019843965.1). NCBI lineage: Eukaryota > Metazoa > Chordata > Mammalia > Rodentia > Muridae > Rhynchomys > Rhynchomys soricoides. The sequence goes on along the minus strand of JADRCH010000035.1, from coordinate 5,553,279 downwards.
TAAATGACTATATAAGAGCTCTGGAAATAAACAGCTTTGTCATTTGGCTTCCAAATGACCCAAGTGTCTTTTCTGCAGGCCCTCATCCAGACTAGTTCTAGTTCATCTCCTATGCGGGCGTAGGTGACACTTTGTTGCTGTGATGATGAAACAAGCCACTAATCATGACTCAGAAGGTCGCCTTCCCATGACCCTCCCCAAGTCTATCGCCTGCATAAAACGATTCATAGTTTGATCTAAAGTCCTTTATACATCATGATTTCCTCAAGGCCTTGTGACAGCTGTCATGGGTGGGCATTCTTGTACCTGAGTGTCGATGAGGAGTCTGAGACTGGGACAGATTAAGGAATTGTCCCAGGCTGCCTAGCTACTTGGTGAAAGAGAGCAACCCAGCATTTCAATGGACGGCATGTCTGTTTCTTTACTACATTACTAAAGTACTAAAGTCCCATAGCAGCAGCAAAGTGCTTTCCTAGTGAGGCCCTGGGTTCAATCACCGGGACTGCAACAAAACAACAGGAGAATGTCCCACAACCTTGCTGAAGTCACATAGAGCCTGCATATAGGACATAAATAAAACTCAACTGGAAAGCAAACTTCTACCAACATGCTGTTCTCACACCAGCACGACACTGTCAGCCCACTGATCTGTTAGGCTCTGTGGCACAGATATCTATAAACCTCCTGCCATGGTGTGGAAGGCACTGAAGGCATGACTCCATTCACTGTGCATTTTTCCCCCAACAACCTTGAAACAAGAACGGGTTTCCAAACCGATGGCCAGTGTAGCTCCCTGGACTTCACGTTTGGTGTGGCAAGCATGGGTACCCCTCACCGCACAGTACAAGACGTGCAAGAGTCCCCTGTATGCAAATTACGTTCTGACAGACTGAAGAGTGGCCAGGCAAAGCTGACTTTTTAAACTCTGAAAGTTCAAAGAGGTTTACCCACTTTGAGAATAACTGCAGTTCTAAGGATGTCTGCCAACCTTTGGAAGGTTGAACTAGGTATTTTGAACTAGGAGGAAGCAGAAGGAGAAAATGACTCAGCTCTGAGTTTCATCTTTTATTATGAAGATAATGAAATCCTGAGAATATATTTATGGGGGGGGGGGATAGCAACAATGAACGGTCCCCTATTGCACAGGGATGTGTTTATAAAAAGATAAAGAAAAGGGGTATGTTCTACAGAGGTGGGGTGAGGTGTGGGGAGGGGGTGCCTCAGCGGGCCCGTGCCAAGGCATCCCTTCCCCCTGAGGGACCAGCCACAGGATGGTATAGAATAGAATAGAGTTTATTCAGGGCATGGGGAGGGGAACTGAGAGGGTAGTAGAGGCAGAGAAAGGCAGAGAGAGAGGGAGGGAGGAAGGGGGGAGGGAGGGAGAATAGAGGAGTAGAGGAGCAGAGGCCAACCTTGAGCACATGGAGAGAGAGGGGAAGGGGCAGGAGATAGAGCAGGAGCAAGAAGGGAAGAGCAAGAGAGAGAGGAGGGGCAAGCAGCCCCTTTTATAGTGGGTCAGGCTTACTTGGCTGTTGCCAGGTAACTGTGGGGAGGAGCCTAGACGGAATGCTACCCCAAGGGACAGACCTGGGCAACACAGAGGAGGAAGAGTTTGAAGCCCTCTGCTGAGGCAACTCCTCAGGCCTCTTCGGTGATCTGCCATGAGGTCCGATGCTTTGCTTGATCTATCAGCAGAGGAGAGGAACACAGTAGCACTTTAGTAATTTCCCGGACACGAGGGAGTTCAGCAAAAATCAGCTCTGAGGGAAGTGGTTTAAACTACCTTTCCCCTGGTCTTTTACAGGCATGGCTCCATGGCAGCCCTTCAGGGACATTTCCCCTCAGCAGAAGTCTAGCCTGGGAAAGCACCTTTAATGACCTACTTTGCGTTCAGAACGCTGAGAAGAAAGTAGAGCAATGAGCTTGACCCTGAAGTGGCTTTGTGGAGACACAGGAGGCAAGCCAGCTCCTTCCAGTTCCTTTTGGCTAGAGTTCTATGTGGATAGACTGCTCCACTTCACACCTCAGTTTTACTCCACAGGGGGCTTCCTCTCTCTTCTACCTGCTAACCTCAATTCTTGAGAATTACATGATTGCTTGGGAAAAACAAAACAAACCAAAACCCCCAAACATGATGGTTTCTGTAACCAGAGGACAGTACCATGGTAGGAAGTGGGAGGCATGAGGCGTCCTCTGGCTGTGTTGAGAATGCGTTTCAGCATGCACAAAGGTGGAGAGATCAGTCGCTGGTAAAACCTCAACTGGAAGCCATGAAGACCAGGGTGACTGTGATTGTCAGCTTTGGCATCATCTGAGAGAAAAGCTCTGGCTGTGGTGTTGGGGTGCTTGCAGGGAGTTTTACCAGAGGTGCGTTAGTTACCTTTCTATTGCTGGGATAAAGGCAACTTATAGAAGGAAGTATTTATTGGGAGTTATGGTTCCATAGAGTCAGGATCCATAATGGCAGGTGCAGCACAGCAGCAGGTGGCAGAGACGGTGGCTGAGCTGGAAACTGTGGGCTGCAGGACACAGAAAGCAAACTGGGAATGGCTTGTGGCTCTGAAAGCCTCGAAGCCCACTCCTCCAGCAAGAATCCCAAAACAGCACCACCAACTGGAGACCCAGTGTTCAAATTCCAGAGCCTATGTGGGACCTTCTCACTCAAAAGTCCACAGAGGAGAAGACTGGGGTGGGGGGGTGGGGGGAGGGGGTGGCATTACCCCATGCGCTGGAGATCTGGACTGAGGAGAAGAAGAAGAGGAGAATAAAAGAAGAGAAGAAGAGGAGGAGGAGGAGGAGGAGGAGGAGGAGGAGGAGGAGGAGGAGGAAGAAGAGGAGAAAGAAAAAGAAGAAGAGAAGCTGTGGACCCGGTGTGACACCACCTCAGAGTTCCTGCTGCCGTGACTTTCCAGCATGATGGATCCTGGAACCATGGGCTAAAATGCATTGAAGTTCTTCTGTCACCATTTTGTCACAGCAGTGAGACAATACAAGGGGTGAGGCTTTTCATTACTATTATTATTATTATTATTATTATTATTATTATTATTAACTCATTTGAGACACACTCTTGCTATGTAGCCCTGGCTGTTAATTCTCCTCTCTTACCCTTTCAACTCTGAGAGTATACTTCCGCATCGCTGTAGCCCAGCAAGCTAGTTTTTACTGTTTGTGCAGCATCAAGGCAGAGTCTGTGAATGCTATAGCCCAGCAAGCTATTTGTTTTTTGCAGCATTAAGGCACTGTCTGTGAGCTGGGTAGAAAAGAGCTCACGAGAGACAAGTAGATGGCAGACCAAGATGAGCACTCTTGTCTTCTAGACCAAGGAGCTAGACTCTGCTGAAGGCCCTTGGGAACATGGCAGACTTCTTAGAAGGGAAATCATTGAGACCCAGGCCCACACATGCATTTCTAGTCCTTTCTCTGGAGTGTCTACTCCAGCAGGCAAGGCCAGGCTCTACAGCCTGCTGGCTTCGGATGCATTTGGTCAAAGGAAGACGACTGGGGAAGGCAGAAACCAAGGGTTCCCTCCAGTGTTCTCTTCCTCAGCCAAACAATGCCAACTGCCATTTCCTCCCCCCTCCCCGACTCTGTCTTTGGACAGGTCAGATGTAGTTTCCAGTTTTATGAGGTGATGCCACACTCTGAGCTACAAAACCATCCATTTTTGTTGTTGTTTTGTTTTTGCCATTTTTTTTTTTTTAACCTTTGTTCCTCTATCTCTGGGCTGCCAGTGATCCCTCTGCTATTGGGTGGTCTCTGCATCTTCTCTACAGCTCCCAAGCTTTTCTGCCATTCATGCTATTAATGTAAATTGCATATGTTTTTAGAGTGATTTGTTTCCTGGATGGATCATGACTGATACGAAAATTTGCAAAGATTGATGTGATTATAAAAAGATAAAGATATATAAGACATATTTTATGGGGATGTGGTGAGGTATAGGGGAAAGGGGGTGTCTTAGCGGACCCATGCTGAGGCATCCCTGCCCCCTGAGGGACCAGACACAAGACGGTATAGTATAGTATAGAGTTTATTCAGGGCATGGGGAGGGGAGTTAAGAGGGTAGTAGAGGCAAAGAAAGGCAGAGAGAGAGAGAGAGAGAGAGTAGAGAAGTAGAGGCCGGCCATGAGCACTTGGTGGGGGGATGGGGAGAGAGGAGGAGCAAAAGGCAAGAGGTGAGGCAAGAGAGAGAGGAGGGGGCAAGCAGCCCCTTTTATAGTGGATCAGGCCTTCCTGGCTGTTGCCAGGTAACTGTGGGGAGGAGCATACCTGGCTGTTACCAGGTTACTGTGGGGTTTAGAAGGCTAACAAAGGGAATGGTTTATTGAAGGTCGAAGGAGGGAAGCATCGAACAAGATGGGATATCTAACACAGGAACAGAAGAGAAGTGATGAGCATTTCGATCCAGGCAGAGTGGAAGAAGCAAATTTGGGAGATATGAAGAAGACAGAATCCATGACACTTGTGAATAGGTTGGCTGTAGGAGAAGAGCAGAGGTAACATCCACTGTCCTCGCAGCAACGACTTCTAGAAGAGACCAAGATGCCTCCATTTTGGATATGTACAGCTTGGGGGAGCCTATCCTGTGAGATCAGCCATCCGACAGCTGGGTGTGGAGCAAAAGATGCTGGAGAAGAGCGCAACAGACTTGTCAAAGTCTTGGCAGTGTGAGTCAGCACATACAGGGATAGGGGGCATGAAGATAGGTTAAAGTGGAGAGAGCAGAACCCAGGTGGAACCCCAGGGTCAGAGGTGAAGAAGGGAGAAGATACAGATGCCAGCGGCATTAGGAGGACTACAGAATTCCTGCTTGTTTGTTTGTTCTTCGAGGCAGAGTTTCTCTGTGTACCCTTGGCTGTCCTAGACTGTGGGGTGGTGGACTGTGACAGGCAACTTGGCCCTTGGTCGAGCACAGGCTTAACTCCAGGTGACCCAGTGGGGTTTACCCTGCAAGGGACCAGAAAGTGTTTTGCCAATGCTCCTGGGAGGCCCTTGGTTCCTGTCCAGTAGCCACAACCCCCACAGACCCCTGTAGAGAGGTTTGTCATGTGAGGTCTGTCATGTGATGTCTGTCATGTGAGGTCTGTCACTTAGGAACAACACACCAAGCCCTCCCACATGCAGATAAGGTACCCTTAAACTCTCAGACCAATGGGAAGTACCTGTTGTCAGACCCCTGACCCACTCTAAGCCCCTCCACAGGTAGAGGCATGTCCACACAGCCCCAAGCCATCCCCATGTTAATGAGACACCTAGAGATTTAGCCACGCCCCTTCCCAGGTACTATTTCTTCCTTGCCCCTTCCGGAGGTTGCAGGGTACAATTTCATCCACACCACTCTCCACAATGCCAGTAACACCTTCCTTAGAACTACGGACTGTCTCTATTAATCTTGATCCACCGTCTCAGCATTTCCAGACCGCTGCCATTCACTCAAGTCAAAGCAGCTAGCCGGCGCCCAAGATGCCAACCAGTCCGGGGGGGGGGGGGGGAGGGCACCAGTTGTGCTCTGTGGGCCCCATTTGTTTCCAGCTCTCCGCAGTACTCCCCAGGAACGGCCCCCACCCCCCACCCATGGGCCGTGTCCTTGTGGCTTCACATAGCCCACACCAGACGGACTGTGGGCAGAGGTGCGCGGCCACTTTCTGAGCGTCCCACATCTCACTCAGAGCCACAGCGCCCGGGGCGGACACGCGGGGCTTCACACTCCACCCCTTGCCATTGTTCCCACACTAGACCTCAGGATACAGACCGAACTCCAACCCGGAGATCTGCCTGCCTCTACCTCCAAAGGATTTCAGAGCAGTGTTTCTGCCCACTCAGAAAAGATAAAGAGACAACCCAGAGTTACCCCTTGTTCCTACCTCTGTTCACAGACTGGGTCCCCAGGGTTGTCTTGGCAACTCACAGCATGGAGTCTGTATTGGCTGTGTTTATACCTTCCCGATCCACACTTCTCCTGGTAGTGCCCAATTTCCTCCCCAGCGTGTTGTGTACACTTGCTTTTATTAAATATACTATACTGGGGGATCTAACACCCTCAGGCCCAAGGGCCTCTCCTCCCCCTGATGGCTAACAAGACCCTCCTCTGCCGCATATGTGGCTAGCACCATGGGACCCTCCACGTGTATTCTTCAGTTGGTGATTCAGTCTCCGGGAGTATCGGGGGTCAGGCCAGTTGCACTGTTGCTCCATCCCTGGGGCTGCAAACTCCCTCAGCTCCTTCAGTCCCTTCTCCAAGTCCTCCATCTGGGACCTCACACTCAGCCCTACAGTTGCTGTGATGTGACTCTTGGGTATTTTGAACTTTTGGGCTAATAACCACATATCAGTGAGTACATACCATGTTCATTCTTTTGTGACTGCGTTACCTCGCTCAGGGTGATATTTTCAAGTTCCATCCATTTGTCTGCGAATTTCATGAAGTCATTGTTTTTAATAGCTCAGTGCTTTCTTCCGTTTCTGTTTGCTCCCAGGTGCCACTCTGCATGTGTGCTTTGGACTGTGTCCTCTTCACACGTTCTGGCCCACCCGGTCTCCTCGGGTGGAGCGAGCACTGTGTCCTGCCCACACAACATGTCTTCCTCTTGCATCGCTATGCTTGTTCCTTCCCCCAATCCCATTACTTCCCATGTTTTTAATTGTTTCAATAATCTTGTTTCATGTACCATAAATTCTCCAATTACTGAGCACAGAGTTCAGGGGTTTTGATTAAATTCACAGTTGTGCTATTATAACCCAATTCTCCTGGACCCCCGTAGAGCTGCCCACAGCCCTCACCACACCTCTGAGTAACCACGAACTGGTTGACCGCAGGACTCTGCCTTAGCCCTTCTCCACCTTTGCATTGAGGTGGAGTCTATCAGTTGAGCCCAAGGCTTGCTCTGTCACCTTCTGAGCACTGGAACTACAGGTGGGTCACCACACCCACCCAGTATTGACATGAGTTCTCGGGATTTGAACTGTGGTCCTCACGTTTGCACCATAAGTGCTCTAACCACTGAGCATTTCCTCAGACTTCCATTTTTATTGCCGAGTAATATTCTGCGGTGCAACTCTATCCCATTGTATCTGCTCATGTATCAGTTGGTGGATACTTGGGCCACTCCCATTTGTCTAGTGTGTGCTCTGCTTCCTAGGGTGAAACTTTCTACCAAGGTGCGATTTTCTTACACTCTTTTCAGGATGAAAATTAAAGTGCAAAGTGCTAGAACCACTTGCTGATTCTTAATACCTCACCTTGTCAGTTCACTATCTTCCAGAAATATTAAAACTGCAAATTAGTTTAAAATTTTCAATGTTGGGGCTAAGGGCATATAACTCTGTGGTAAAGTATATCCTGAGCATATGTGTGCAGCTCTGGGTTGGATGCTCAGCACAGATTACAAATAGACAGGCTCCAGCATTATACACTGCCTAGATCCTAGTTTGATTTGTATCCAGTGTGTTGGAACACATTTTGGATTGTCTGACTATAATGGCTATTCCTGGCTGTCAACTTGACTCTATCTGGAGTGAACTACAATCCAGAATTGTAAGGCTCACCTGTGATCCAGATCTTGAGCCTGGGAGACACAAGTTTCTGACTTGGATCTTGGCATGGAGATCTTGAGGTATAGTGGCTATGAATCCCAGGAGACTAAGGCAAGGAGATCTCTGAATTCAAGGTCATCTGGGACAAAGCAAGTCCCAGATCCAGGCATGGTGGTACACATCTTTAATCTGGGCCACACCTTCTGCTGGAGACCTACATAAGGACATTGGAAGAAGGAAGACTCACTCTTCTTCACCTGCTTGCATTTACTTGCCAGCACCTCTGTTGGAATCTACTAGCCTTGTGGGACTGAGCAAATATTAGATCCTTGGACACCCCATTCACAGCTGACCATTGTTGGGGAGTTGCACTACAGACTGTAAGTCATCATAACAAATTCCCTTATTACATGTAGACTATCCATAAGTTCTGTGACTCTAGAGAACCCTGACTAATACAGAAGTTGGTACTAAGAGTGGGGTTCAGGCTGCTAACAGAATACTGGCTTCCAGGCAGCTAGGATGAGGGTCTTAAAGCTCACACCCACAGTGACACACCTACTCCAACAGAGCCACAGCTCCTAATAGTGCCACTCCCTGGGCCAAGTATATATAAACCATCACACTGACTTTCAGACATCTTTGTGTTTGTCTAGGCATCTCTTATAATGCAAGTTGCAACAGGTAGCTGTGACATCCTTTGAGTCTATTGGCTGCAATATGACTCCTTGACATAAATAATTTTAAGAGAATTCTATTGAGGGTTCATATGGAGCGAACCAGCCCTTGTAACAGGCTCAGAACACTGAGGAAATCTGTGCTGTGTAAATGAGTTGGCTATAATCAATCAACATAATGCGAACTACGTCGAATTAAACCTGAGTGCCTGAGTGAGCGAGCTGCTGTCACGTGCATTTCACAACTGCAAGAGCAGAGACTGCCCACAGCCTCCAGGGAAAGGCAGAGAAAGCAAGTTCTTTGGAAGTTAGACCTCAGCACTGATTTGCAGGGTTTCAATATGTCCTTCCTTGGAGTGCTCTGGGCTTCCTGGCTGCTTTCTTAGGTCCAGCCTCTAAGCTTCAGGCCTCCCTCATGTTCTTCTTTTGTATGCACTTGAGTCCTCATTTTGTGTGTACCTCAGTACTTGGCCAACGAGATTAAAGAATATGAACATCCAAAGGCAGCATAAAAATGGCAGCCAACAATCTCCTTTCTCCTAATATGTTGAGGAATAAAATTGGGTCCACTGGAGTTTCGAATCCTGCTGGCTGCAAGATTCTAGGTCTTCTAAATCCTAATCCAGTCTCGGGACAAAAGAGCCTCTCGCTGATGGTTACAAGCACTGACAATTATTCTCTGAGCCGTCTGAATGGTTCTATCTTTGGCTTTGACCCTTGAGGTGAGATTCTCAAGCCTGCCTTGGGCAACTACCAGTCTCTGTTTTTAATGTCCCCATCCAACTGACTTCTTTGAAGTGGTGTGTGTGTGTGTGTGTGTGTGTGTGTTTGTTTTGTATGTGAGTATACAAGCTTGTGTGTACACACCCGTGCAAGATGATGTGAACATGGATGCTTATATTGGGTGCTTTCCCTTATCGATATCCACTTTGTTTGGTGAGGTGAGGTCTCTCACTGTGAGCCCTAAGAGATTTGCCTGTCTGTTCCTCTCCCCTGACCTCTAGCATTACTGATGTGCTGTACAAGTATTTAATGTGCATGGTAGATATCCAAAGAGGATTCTGATGCTGTAGGTCCTGTGATTCCTGTGCCCCGGACTACTCGATGTCTGACCCTACCTGCCCTAGGGGGTTGGAGGTGAAGTGGCTCAGAGTCAACTACACAGGGAGCAGGTGAGAAATGCTGCAGCAAGATTCTTTAATACCCCATTGGTCTCAAGAAAGCATCTCTTCTAAACAGCAGTTCTCGATTGGATGGCATTGTCTATGACAGCAATCCTTGGTCTCTTGAGCAGTCTTCAATTAGGTCCTCCTGCAGGAGATGCTTTTGTGGCTATGACCCCCTCCCCCACTATGAGTTTACATAGAGGTGGCTGCTGTAGCCACTGTTCTTCCTACAGTCCTAATGCTCTGTGGAGTGCTTTATTGACAGAGTCATCCCTTTTAATGGGCTTTAGCACTGGGTAGATGCTTTGGATCCCTCCTCAGTCCCACCCATCCTTGCTATCTGCTTCAGTTCTGTTTGTTTCTTGTCCTGTTGGCAGCGTGGGAAGTTGAGTAACACACAAGTAAATCCAGGGAATTGTGGGCAGACAGACACCTAGGGAAAGAACCCAGTGACTGCCACGATCCAAGGGCAAAGCTCAGTTTCAGCGCCTGTGAGGTCACTCCTCTCCCATACAGATCCAGCGCTTGGTAAGAACCAAGGGCCTTTCCTGTGATCTTCCCATTGCCATGTCACATTGGTTTTTCTCTTGGCTCCTTGGTTGAACTCGTTCCTTTTTCATCCAGAACAAGAAACACCTTCCCTCTTTTCATGCAAAACCTGCCATTCCTTCAAGACCTCTTCTCCCTGAAGTTTCCATGACCGTGTCTCACCTTTCAGGGACACTGTAACTCTTACTTCCTGTAACGCTTAGCTTACATTTTTTTTTTTTTCAAACAAAGTGCAAACTGCTGCAGAATGACACCTGGCATTTTTTTATATCGTACCCCGTTCTTCAACGATAATGAAACAGGGTCACAAGGCAAGAGCTGTGCTTTAGCAAGGAATAGTGGTGCACACCTTTAATCCCAGCACTGGGAAGGCAGTCAGGCAGATCTCTGTGAGTTCAAGGACAACCTGGTCTATATAGTGAGTTCC
>JADRCH010000035.1:5440835-5537924 GCA_019843965.1 Rhynchomys soricoides | reverse complement strand
CTCCTCCTCCCCCCTCCTCCCCTTCCTCCTTCTTATATTACAGATGAGCAGTATTAATATACCAATTAAAAGCATGGATGGCTCTGGAGCCAGATTGAGAGGTGTGTGTGTATAAAAATTCCTAACTTCTTATTTATCAATCTTGAGCAGAATTCTTAAACTTACTGCTCTATAACCTGATTCCATAGTGGGATGTTTGTGTTGCCTAACTTGGGGAGCTGATGAATGAGTGCTGTAAAAGACTAGGAACACTGAGCACTTCTTAGCTGCTATTCCTGGTGCCACATCACAGCATGTTACAGAGAAATGACAACTGGAAGGGGCTGATTGTAAGTGGAAGATCAAGGAAGGGACCTGGACACTCAAGTCCTCTCCAGGCGAGATTGATTTTGTTTATTACGCATCTCTGTCTTACATCTATTCCTGTATCGACTAAACCTTTGGTCTCTCTTGAGTTTCCTTTTGTTTGTTTTGTTTGCTCATTCCCTGACTACCTCGTAACTTATTTAACCCATTTAAACTATTCTATGTCTATCCTGTGGTTAGTTACCTCTCCTTCAGTCCTGGTCTGCTTCTTCCTTAGTGTTTCCCTGCTGGTTTACTCTGTCTTCTTGGTCTGTCTCTAGACTGTGTCTTTCATCTCTTACTATTTCCCAGAATCCTCTTTCTTCTTGCCAGTGTCCCACCTATTTCCTGCCTCAGCTCATTGGTCATCAGCGTCTATATTGACAGATGGTGTTTATAAGATATTCTCTCCACAGTGCATGCCTTTAATTCCAGTACTGGAGAGGGAGAGACAGGCGGATCTCTGAGTTCAAGGTCAGCCTGGTCTACAGAGTGAGTTTCAAGACAGCCAGGACTACACAGAGAAACCCTGTCTCAAAAACTCAAATACATACTATGTAGTACGTACATACATACATACATACATACATACATACATACATACATACATACATGTTATTCTTGATTGTTCCAGGACAGCTAGCACTACACAAAGAAACTCTATCTCGAAACACTAAATAGTTCATTTTCGATTGGTACCTGAATTAAAGCAAGATCTAACGGACTCGTCCTTCATGCCATAAAGTTGGTGGATCAGATAGAAATTAAGCAAATGCCAACGAATACCCCGAGGATTACACACAGGCGACCTGTGCTGTTGAAACCCCAAAGGAAGGAAGGCCCCCATTCCTCCTTCAGCGTTAGAGAAATGCTAAGAATTCTTTTTCCACAAGAGGGCGATAAGTGCACAGGGTTTCACAAGAGCGCGTAGGCCGAGCCAGTTCGGGAATAAATAACTTTTTTCCCCCCTTCTGTACGAAAAGAATAAGAAACTGCACTGGGAGAAGGCGACAAGGACCACCACCCACCCACTCAGGCGCGAATTCCCACAGGAGAAACCGGTTTATGGAGTCTATTGAAAAAGCACGCTCCTTGCTCATCCTTATATGTGTAAGCTGGTCTATCGTGGCTGTTTACACCAGATCAAATCTGAGGCATCAGACTGGCCTAGCATTTTCTTCTGTGAGTTAACTCTGGAAACCAAGAGACATTTATTTTTTCAAGCATATGATTCCCCACCTGTTCCCATATTCCAGAACCAAGATTTCAAACCAAAATCGCAAACCAAGGGTTGCAAATAGGTCAGGGGATAGGGAGAGGGGTGATTTTCGTTCAAAAGCGATGCATTTGCAGTCCTATGTAAATCTACTTTGTCGCAAATACTTCTAGATATTTTGTGTTCGCCCTTTCCCAACCTTCGGGGACCTTTTGAAATCCTCCGTTGAGGTGCTCCTGGGTTGCCGGTTTCCGGGATAGTTGTACCCAGGAAGGCCGAGGCAAGTCCTGAAGAGGGGTCTGGTGTTTTGTTTGTTTGTTTGTTTGTTTGTTTGTTTTAGAAGAACCTACCCCACCGTGCATCTGCTGGCGCGTCTTCACAGGCAAGCACGAAGAGGAAAGTCCTCATGCCGCCCCCGCCGGGCGTGGGTTGACCCCAGTCTAGTTCTTCTTTTCCTAATCGTCTTCTTCACCTTTGGCAGAACTTCGGTCCAGGTCCGGTTCTCATCTGACAACACTTAGCCGCAGCAAAGGGATCCATGCATGATTTCTCTTCCCTTGTCTGCTCCGGAGACCAGGCAAGGGCATCCTGGGGGGCGTTCTTGGGTCTTCCTTGTATTTCTGTGTAGCAACTAGCTCGACCCACTTTGCTAACATTGACTTAAAACTAATCTTTCTCTTTTATTCAGCCCGAACAGGACCGGCGAAATGGAGCGGTTAAAGTCTTCTAGAGGATTCGACAAAACAAGTTCAGAAGAGACTTTTTATTGGAGAGAGAGAGAGAGAGAGAGAGAGAGAGAGAGAGAGAGAGAGATTGTTGTTTGGTTTGCCACAAACACACATAACCCCCCTCCTTTTTGTAGCAATGGCCTTTCTACCGCGCCCTCGAGCACCTCGAGATCCGACACTAATGTATTCGGAGCAGGACCATTAACATCTTTGCCGAGCCTAAGTACAGTTAGCTAAGGTTCCATTCGCATTCATCCCGTGTGTCACGCTGAATTTAAGGACGATTTCTTTCTCTTAAAGCAGGAGTATCTATTGTGCGTGGCCCGCTGCTTCAAAGGTCAAGGGAGCGTACAGAGTCTAGTGGATCCCGCAAGCTGCAGATCCCAGAAGCAGGCTGCTATAGGAACCTGAGCACCACTCTCCTCTAAGCTCAAAATCCAAGGGGTGCGTCACCTTCCTCACCGCTGCCCTGTGAACCCCTCCTGCAACCTCGGATTTGCCAAACAGCTTTCATTTATTTTTAATTAAAATGCAAATCAATCGCTTTAAGCACAGCCTTGCCCTCTCCAATATATAGCTGTATACATATGGAATCTTAGTGTTGAGCTGAGCGGATGGTTGTTTCCTCTGCTACTTGTTTGGAAAGGCCCGGTTTTATTAGGACGTGTGCTCAAGAGTTAGGAGGCCCCGGGAGGTCCCCAAGGAAAAACAATCAGGAGCCCCAAGAGCATTTGAAAGCAGCAAACACTGACCCCACAAGACAGGCCCTGGCACACCCACTGCTGCTCGCCGGGTATCCGGGCCCGAAGAGTGGAGGGCAGGGTGACCTCTACTTGACTGAGTCCAGGAGCTCACTCTCCTGCGATCCTGGGGGCAGATCCTGGACCTCACCTGGCTACAGGCACCCGCCTTTCTTCAGAGGCGGGCGGAATGAGTCGGAAAAACAAGCTGTCGCTGCAGCTGAAGAATCTAGGCACCCGCTTCACCCTTCAAGGATCGAGGTACACGGGCCCCATAATTTTTTATTGTTAGAACTGAGAATCATACTATTTTAATTATAAATTATGAATGACAGAGACTCAATGGACGAGACTTCATTTCAAACCCAGCTTTGTAACTACCGAGCACAGTTAAGTCTCTCTCTCTCTCTCTCTCTCTCTCTCTCTCCCTCCTTTCCTCCCTCCCTCCCTCCCCTCTCTATCCCTCACTTTCTCTGTCTCTGTGTCTGGCTTTCTCTTTGTCTATCTCTCTGTCTTTGTGTTTTTTCTGTCTTTCTCTGTGTCTCTGTCTCTGTCTCTCTGTCTCTCCAGTCTATTTTCTTTGTTGACACCCCCTCCCCAATACCAGATATTAAATTCTCAATAGAAAAACGACCAATTCAGCAACTACCAACCCTTTCGCTATTACAGTAACTACGGGGGGATAGATACTTTTGAGGAGAGACCTTATAATACAAGTAGCTTCGTTTTCTTCAGTTCCTACCTAATCTCTTATCCGGTGGACCTGAGCAGATCGCAGGAGGCCCAAAATTCGAGCTCTGGCTGACCGTGTGCCACGGAGGAAATGCTGGGTCCGGGTGGGGGTAGTTTGTGAGGAAGCCAGAGGCATTGAAATTCCAGCGGCAGAAACAGAGCCAGGGCTGGCTCGCCACTGTCCGCTCCACGAATTTGGCTGGTTGCTCTTCTCGGATTTAAGTAGCAAAGGCGGGCCCGGCGTGGAAGTGCAGATAGCACCCACTTCGGTTCTTCCCGGAGCCTGGAGGCTGGCAGGCCGCTTAGCATATCTTCCACCCATACAGAACCCCACCTTTCCTAGGGTCAGATCTAAACTCTACGGAATGATGGCATTAACCAAGTCTTGAAGTTAATAAAGGTGGGAAGAGCTAGAGGAAGACAAATATCATCTCCTCCCACCCCGGGCTCTGAGCGAATGAAAGGAGCAGACGATGATTAACCCCTAGACTTTACTCTCACCGCTTAAACTCAACCTCAGGTTGACACCAGTAAAAGACTCAAGCTTTGGAGAGGTAAGGGGAATGGGATTAAGGCCTCCTGCTTGAAGTGCCTTGACATTCAGAGTCGAACTCCCTGGAGCTGCTCAGTTTTTATTCTTGGGTCATTTATTGCATCTATTTATGTCTTCTGAACCTTAAATTTGGACTCAATGATAGGATGCAAATCTCTGTTGTGACACTTCCCGCCCCCTACAATGGTGTATCAACTGTCTGATTTCTCAAGATCGACCAAAGAGACTTTTTTCTCCTTGGGTTTGGTCAACCCTGACCAGACCTTAAAGATCAGCCAGAGGGAGCAAAGCCCTTTTGACCGTCGCTCCCAATCCCAGCCTAGAAGTCGGTCATCTCTAGCTTACCCGGAGTTGAGAGCTTGAGCAGACTTTCCAACAGTTTCCTGTCTCCCCAGAGGTATTCCTCTATCTAACGTTGTCGCGTGAATTTTAGTGATCCTGCCTCACGTAAAGTCAACTAATAATATTAGAGGAAGGGTTTTTTAAAAAAGTAATTATCTCATTTCTCTTAGGTTTAGACAGCACGCAGAAGATATTCTCATTAAGCAGATTTCGTCCCCAGAGTACTGAGGCCCCTCATAAGTGATAATGATCTAGCGGGTGGGAAAGCTAAAACAAGAACGGAGAAAGAACAGAAAAGACCAGGAGACGCAAAGATGGGAAAGGATGACCCTTAGGCCTGCCAGAGGATTTAAAAACATCTACGGGCTTAAGGAACAACAAATCAATTTACACAATTCGGGAAGAGCCCAGATGGCCTTTAATTAATCCCTTCAAAAGAAGGAAGCCGGCCTGGGGTGTGCCTCCTGCCTGCTCCATTAGCTCCCTTTTCGCAAGGGTCCAGACACCGTCGGAGGTGAGGCGCCGGGAGCTGGTAGGGGAAGTGTGGGAGGATGACGCGAGTTGGCGTGGGCGGAAGAGACGAACTTAAACTGCTTTTCCATAAAAGGGCTGGCCTTTCATTATCCTTCTCTTTAAAAAGTAATGCCCTCTTCGTCCCTGCTCCCTCCTTTTCCTTTCCATTTTATTTTGCACAATTAATTGAGCCGGCCGCTGGCCCTAGGCTGGAACCACTCTTTTAGCCAGGCCCCTCCCCTCTTGGCTCCGCCCAAGGGAAGATGGGGCGGGGACTAGGCGGGCGCGCCCTTATGGCTTCCTAGTCTCAGCCAATCAAAAGGCGAGGCGCTCCTGGATGGGCGTGCCTCAGGATCGACAACTGGCCGAAGCTGAGCGCTATTGGAAGCGGGGTTACGCCCAGGACCTGCGCCCCGCTCCTCAGTCCCGCCCCTGCGAGCCGCCACGGAGTGACGTCCTCGAAAGTTCTCATTTTGGCCCCCCACCTCCCCTCCCTTGCGTCCCCCCAGCTAAAGAGCGGCAGGGAGGGGTGCAAATGTTTTATTACCTTTGAGAGCTTCATCCGAACTGTCAGGCCCGGAGGGAGAGAGGAGAGAAGGGAAGAGCCGCCGAGAGGGTCAGTTTGGCCAGAGGACAGGGCTTGGAAGAGCCAAGCTTGGAAAGCCAAGGAGAAATGCCAGAGAGGCGAGAGAAAGGCAGAGAGTGAGAGGAAGAGAGGGCGCCGGGGGGTGGGGCGGGGGTCTCCGGGCCGGCTTGCAGAAGCGGACGGACGATCGGAACTGGCCCGTCAGACTTTTTCACACTTAGGTGTATTTTCTCTTTCTTCCTTTTCGATCCGGTTACTCCGGCGCCGCGTGGCCCGGAGTGGAAGTAGTCGCGTGGGCGCGCCAAGTCCCCAGCCGCTGGAGCGGTGCCACTGCCCTTTCTGGCGCAGTAGCGCTGGGCCCCGCGGCGGTGGCGGGCGTGATCCCCGCGCGGGCCGTTTGCGCTCTGTCCCCCGGGCGAGCGGCGAGTGAGACTCAGCTGTGAGGCCGCAGAGAGCGCGGAGCCTCCGAGCGAGCTCCGAGGCGCGCACCGGGCGGAACGCGGCCCGCTTTGAAGCTCCCCTAGGCAAGCGAGCCGGCCCCCACCCTCCTACATCAAAGCGAACGCTGCGCGCCTCCCAACCTTGTTGCAAACTATCTGGGCCGCCCTTGGGTACGTCTTGCTGATTTCCCGCGGGGGTGGAGAAGATGAGAAGCAGAGTGCTCTGAGCAGGGAGCGAGGGACCAGCCCGGGGATCGAATCCCGGACTCCCGGAGCCGAGGAAGCTCCGAGCCCGCCGGCGCCCCCGCCGCCCTCGCCCGCCACCTCCCGCGGGGCGTTTGGACATTTCTGCGGCTCAGCTCGCGTCGCAGCTCCGGCAGCCCGCGGCCGAGCCACACTTCGCTTGCAGGCACCCCCCGGCACCTCGAGCTCTCCCAAGCCCCGGCGGGGCCACCGGCCTGCGTGGCTGCGGGTTCGGGTCTGGCTGTGGGATGTTAGCTGTGGGGGCGATGGAGGGCCCCCGGCAGAGCGCATTCCTGCTCAGCAGCCCGCCCCTGGCCGCCCTGCACAGCATGGCCGAGATGAAGACCCCGCTCTACCCAGCCGCCTATCCCCCGCTACCCACAGGGCCCCCCTCATCCTCGTCTTCGTCCTCCTCGTCCTCGTCGCCCTCCCCTCCTTTGGGCGCCCACAACCCGGGCGGCCTGAAGCCTCCAGCCGCGGGGGGCCTCTCTTCCCTGGGCAGCCCCCCGCAGCAGCTTTCGGCGGCCACCCCGCACGGCATCAACGACATCCTGAGCCGGCCCTCCATGCCGGTGGCCTCGGGGGGCGCCCTGCCCTCCGCTTCGCCCTCGGGGTCTTCCTCTTCCTCCTCTTCCTCGTCCGCTTCCACCACCTCGGCCTCTGCGGCCGCCGCCGCCGCCGCCGCTGCAGCCGCCGCTGCCGCCTCATCGCCCGCCGGGCTGCTGGCCGGCCTGCCTCGCTTCAGCAGTCTGAGCCCTCCGCCACCGCCGCCCGGGCTCTACTTTAGTCCCAGCGCCGCGGCCGTGGCCGCCGTGGGCCGGTACCCCAAGCCTCTGGCCGAGCTGCCCGGTCGGACGCCCATCTTCTGGCCCGGGGTGATGCAGAGCCCGCCTTGGAGGGACGCGCGCCTTGCCTGTACCCCCCGTGAGTACTATGGGGGGGGGGCGGGTCCCTGCCTTCTAAGTCTGCTCTCGGGTCGTGAAGCCCACAGTGACCGCGGGTCGGTCAGTCCTCCTGGCCACCACACTAGTTTGGAAGTGCCGGGACAGCACGCTGTTGGCGTGGAGGGACTCGCGCTTTCCTGGGCTCGCCGAGGCTCAGGCAGGCCTGGGCTCCGCCAGCGAGCATGTGTCTGGACAGAATACAGCGTAGCGGGCGAGCTTCTGTCTGGGCTGTTCCTGAAACTGACCAGCTCTGGGTCAGACGGATGGAAAACAGGAAAAGGCCTCGGTACCCCTTCTTTCTGCCTCTTTTCTGCCCTACCCGTTCATTCAGTAGCCTGACCCGTGTGTTCCGCAAACCCGCGAGGGTAGGCAAGATAGCTAGCTACCTACCTCCTTGGGAAAAGCAGACATTTGCTCTCACACATCCTTCCTGGTCTTCTCCAGCTCACTTTTTATTTTTTTATTTATTTTTTGTCAGCTCCCTCGCCCACTCCCAGTGCACTTGTTCAGAGCTAAAAGAACCATGCCAGCGGTTCCCAAAACTGGGCGAGATGCTTTGGGCAGCTGTTGTTGATGGACCTGGGTTTTCTCTACTCCTGGATCCCACGGTCCTGGGCACTGAGGAGGCATTTGCACTCAACAGACTAACTCAAGAGAGGAGAGGGGGAGATATGTGTGACAGGACACAGACCAGTAAAATGTAGCCCCCAAAGACTCTGGGTCAATTCAGCTGTCCCAAGGTCTGGACAATTCTGGCTAGTGGGCCACAGCTCCTAGAAGGCTCCTAGCCCCCAGATGGCGTCCAGGGTCCTGCTCAACTCCCTCCCCCCCCCTTTTTTTCTGATGACCAAGTCCCTGAAGTCAGTCCAGGTCGCTGGACCTCCTTGCCTGAGACTTAGCGGCAAGTAAGTCAACTAACGGGAAACTATGTCAGCAGGCCCTATGACTCCTTAGAGTTATTGAGATGTCGGGGAGACACTATTATATCGGTGTTGCTTTTAGGGAGCGCCAGACCTGTGTCTCCTCTGGTCTCTTCCTCCAGCCCGTGTTGGCCTCAAACTAAGGACGAGTTAGCTCTTAAGTGCGCATAACACAAGGAGCCCTTTATTGCTCAACACAGGTTAGGGAAGTGGCCAAGGAAAACAAAACAGAACACAAAAAGTTAAAAGTTCACTTTCATACCAAACCACTTATCGTCCATCTACTCAGGGACTGACGCGGGAGGCGAGGGTGGCCTTTCTCATGCCCTCCTGCTTAGTTTAAGAGGGTGTCCTGTTTCTGCCCTGTACTCTTTAGCGGTGGCCTCCCTAGCTATTTGGCACCGTGGTTAAGCACAAAGTATTTCCTGTTACCCCAACCGCACGTGGGTCGGAGAGAAGTAGTTGGCAAAAGGTAGCTCGGCCACAGATCAAGGATCCCGTTCTTTTGCTATCAAAGCACAGTTTTGCTAATTCGCTCCCCTCTCTCTCCTCCCTTGGAGCACTGTAACAGGTTGTTTCTTCCTTCCTCCTGTTATTGGTCCTCGCAGATCAAGGGTCCATTTTGTTGGACAAAGATGGGAAGAGAAAACACACCAGACCCACGTTCTCCGGCCAGCAGATCTTCGCCCTGGAGAAGACTTTCGAACAAACGAAGTACTTGGCAGGACCGGAGAGAGCACGCTTGGCTTATTCTCTGGGGATGACAGAGAGTCAGGTCAAGGTGAGTGGACCTTTGACACCTCCAGGGATGGCTTCCTCCGCACGTGTACGCGCGCGTTCACGGGCACGCGTCTGAGTCTCTATTTTCCCCCTTACCGAACTAACAAACAGGGTGGAGGTGGGGGTGCGCTCCGAGGAGCCTGGGGAAAAGAGGGGAGCGGGAGAGAGTTGGGAGTTGCACAGGCTTTGGGGTCTTTTGGAGGCAAACTATTGGTGAACAAAAGATATCAAGTCCTCGCCTTAGAAATTAGACTATTCCAGACAGCAGCCAGTGCTGGGGAAACACGCCTTTTTCAGATAACAAAAGCATTAAAGAAATATTCCGGAGAACAGATCGAGCCGATTAGAAACCTTGTTTTGCTTTATTTGTAAAGACACTCAAGCGATTGTTTGACAATTCAGGCCCAATTAGAATATAAAATTTCCTAACCGAAATAGCAGACCAGCGCTTCTATAGTAATTTGTAGATAAAAAAAATAAATGAATGAATCTAGGAGAACTTAACACTGATAAAACTTGCTTTTGGCTTAGATAAAGATGATTACTTTGGAATAGTTATTTGCCAAACGAGCCTACAAGATTATTAGTGTATTGAATAAGATTGAATTCTGTTTAAAGCAAGATTATCCGCAAAATTAAGATACTGCAGCTTATGACAACAATTTGTAATTAAGATGTCACTTTGCTTATAATTGAGTTGTATAGTGCATTTCTAGGGAATCAGATTTTAGAAATCTGTCCCTGAAAACAAGATTGAACCAGCTGGGTAAATTCAGTGTGTTGCTTTTCTAGTTTTCTCTGTTCTCTTTTGTCCGTTTCAGTTGTTACATTTCTTTCTTTAGGCTCTTCTCTCTCTCTCTCTCTCTCTCTCTCTCTCTCTCTTTCTCTCTCTCTCTCTGCATGGGGGTCTGCTTTCTTTACTTATATTGTTGCTCATTAAGGAGCAATATCATTAAATCTTCCACTTACGGTTTACTTTCCTGCTAGCCAAGACTCACAATATATTTCAGCCGAGATTTTTCACGTGGCCATTAGAAAACCATCACATTCGAAATTATTTTTCAGTGGGTGGCTAGAGAGCCCACCACCTTAATCTGAGGGTGTTCATTTGTCACCATAAATGTGTCTGTATGGCCAGAAGTGAATTATTATAGCAATATAAAGAAAATCACTTCCTTAACAATTCTGATTCTCCGGATAAAATACATAACAGATGAGAGGCATAAAAGGAGGGCAATTCAACATCTTCAGAAAAATGGTTGTTTACGGCAATTCTTCAGCTTAAAACACATGTGTCAGACCCATGTCAAACATCGTGAGTAGGTTGAACAAATTTGTATTTCATATGAATGTCTTAGGCAGCAGCAACATGCTGCTAATGTTTGAAAAAAGAGAGAGAGAGACAATATTGTAATAGAAAGTAACTCAACTCGGCAACTTTTCTATTTAAAAACAGCAAATGGTGATAATTCAGCTTTGATTTTATGAGCAACCTTGAGTGTGGAGAAAGACAGTCAAAACATCTGCCCCGCCATGATGATAATTCTGGCTGAGCTGTTAAATATTTTCATGCCTCTGCATTTGTTGCTATGGGTGAATTGAAGTTTTCATTATATCCAGAAAACTTCAGACCACACACACCGTAAGTTTTGTGAAGAGGAGAGGGGAATTTACCACCGAAGTTAGCGCGGATTCAGGCCCGAAATAAGTAAACAGTCAAGTGTCCATAAGTGGAAAACAGAGTGTAGAGAACTGGTTTTAATGCTCTGTTTTTCCGTACAAATCACAGCACACCTTAGTTGTTTAAAACTTATTAATCTACGAATACAATTAAGGATTAAAAATCACCACTACAGGAAAACTAAGCAAGTTTTCCTTTCCAGTTGGGGCGTAGGAAAAGCAAGTTTATTTTTAGGGAAACTTGTGCCAAGTCTTGTTTTCACTCTTTCGGAGAAATGGTTTACTGATGGCCTCAGTGAGCTTGTGTTGCTATCGCTATGGCAACGGCGATGGGTTAGTGAGACCCTTAGACTGACTTTGACGCCTGGACCTGGGAGGCCCGCGAGGGACGGTAGCAAGGAAGGGGCCCGGGTCTTCCGGCTCTCAACTCCTCCCGGCCCTGCCTCTCCCCTCCCCTCCCCTCCCTTTCCTTCGCTTGGCTCTTAGGTCTGGTTCCAGAACCGCAGGACCAAATGGAGAAAGAAGCACGCAGCCGAGATGGCCACGGCCAAGAAGAAGCAGGACTCGGAGACCGAGCGGCTCAAGGGGACTTCGGAGAACGAGGAGGATGACGACGATTACAACAAGCCCCTGGACCCGAACTCTGACGACGAGAAAATCACTCAGCTGCTGAAAAAGCACAAATCGAGCGGCGGTAGCCTCCTGCTGCACGCGTCCGAGGCCGAGGGCTCGTCCTGAGCGTGGCCCGCACCGCGGGGAACCTGACCGCTCCCCACAGCCGGTCCCCGGGTCCCCAGCACCCCGGCTGCTCGCCGGGCCTTTACTATTTTCTAAGATGTACATATCTATTTTTTTAACTTAGAAATTGTGGCGGGGAGGGGGGGGGTCGGTAGGACGGCGCGTTGATGAGGAGGAAAGGAGCCCGCCAAGTGCACTGCTCAAAACAACCCGCAGCCGAACCCGCATCTCCGCGGCTCCCCAGGATCCTTCCCACCCGCGACGTCAGGCGTCCCCCATCCAGGCTCGGTCCTTTGCATTGCGTTCCCTGGGCACCGGGCAGTGTTTTCGAAAGGCCGTCAGCCACCGCCTGGTGGGAATCTCCGGGCCACGGAGGGCAGCCGCTACCAAGGGAGAAAGGGACGCTTCCCCCTCCCCCCAACTGCTCTTCCGACCAAGTAACCTGTTGAAGGCTCTGTGTAAATAAATCGTGAGTCACACTGACTAGAAGTTACTTTATTGTGAATATTTAAAATGTAAAATGCTTTTTGGAATTTGGTATAAAAAGATGGACCTTTACTCCCGTTGGTTTAAGGTATTCACACCACTTGGCAGCCTTTCATATTAACTTGAAAATCTTAGAAAACAATGTCATCGCCCTCCTTAGACACCTCCCGTCTCACTCCTCTTTCGGCTCTGGATCTTTCCGAACCGCTTTCCCCCTTCACTAGTTCCTGCCGGGCTTTTCAGACCTGGCTGGGTCCCAGGGCAGCCACAGGCCCGACCCCGTCCCGCCCCAGGACTTGCAGTCTGAGATCCATTGAACCCAAGAGCTTCTCACACCAGTCTTTGGGTTCCCCTCTGAATTTGCACAGTCGTTTGTTGCTATTTATTAGTGATTAAAAAAGATATTGGGGAGGGAAGGACTACAATATCTTGTATTTAATTTAACTCCTTTCTGATAAAAATACGTGTTAAAAGTAGATGGTTGGAATTGTTACAAACGCTCTGGGTCAGAACATAAAAGTTCCATTTAGTTGCAGTAATTGAATCCGAAGTGTTTTGTATCATAAGAATACTATAGACTATGTAAATTGTTTTCTTTTTAAGCTAATAACGGTGATATATTAGCCTCTTTAACATTTATTAATTTATACAAGGAATTCGGCTTTGTAAAGAAAAGGCAGCCCCTTTGCAAGACCCATGAAATGTAATGCACTTTCTGTTTCAAAGGATGAATCGAATTAAAAACAGCAACGAAAAAATAGTTTGAAGATGTCTGTTGCCTTGAATGAATACGTACAGGTCATCTGGCCTCATCAGAGATCTCAAATAAAAGTCAGGAGCACAAGAGAGTGTTAGATCGGCTTCCTGGGTGAAATAGATGTTGCTGCTGCTGCTCCTTCTCCTCCCTCCTCCTCCTCCTCCTCCTCCTTCTCCTCCTCCTCCTCCTCCTCCTCCTCCTCCTCCTCCTCTTCCTCCTCCTTCTCTTCTTCTTCCTCCTCCTCCTCTTCCTCCTCCTCCCTCCTCCTCTTCCTCCTCCTCCTCCTCCTCCTCCTCCTCCTCCTCCTCCTCCTCCTCTTCATCTCCATCATCTATTTGGAGGAATCACTCCTTTCCCCCTGGCATGGCAGGACGAGGAGACTGCCGCCTGCCTTCTCAGTACGAACTGGGACCGCCTAGTAGGAACTTTATTGTCTCTCCTGAATTTTTCCTAATGCCCCCTGCCCCCCCCCCGCCCCGCCAGGAAGCCCCTGAGGAATCTAGGAAGATCTCTTCTAGTATTGGAGCAGTTCCTCGGGCAACCCCTAATTTGATTAGCTTAGGGGAAGCAGGGAGCCAGGAGCAGTCCCTCTGCATTTGAGATAAGCAGTTTCCACAGTCACCTAACGGATTGCAGAACAGTCAGGAGCCCCGGATTTGCCAAGCGCGACAATGAATGGAAAGAGAGCGTCTTTTAAGTGACCGGGCAGCCTTTCGCTTTACAGACACAGTAACCTGGGCTTTTCCGATGTGAGAGTGTGGCGGGGGTGTGTGGAGGTTATTGCCTTGGTTGGGGGGGGGGAGGTAATCAATTTTTGTCTTATTTTCAGGCACTCAATTATAGGTCCAAAGAGATACATTCTTTTTATTAAGTGGTGCAGGTTAGTGAGACAGATCAGTGGAACCTCTGTATGGAAACTGCTTGCTTTCCTAGAGAATGCATATTTTTAAAAGTCCCCTCCCCCCCCATTAGTTGGAGTGGCTAAGGGAATTCTCCTGGTGCATATTCCTGATAGCTCGGTTCATCTGAAAAGAAGGAAACCATCTCCTTTCTTTGTCTCCAGTTTTCAAAGTTCTCCAGAAGTTCCAATCCGTTTTAGTTTCTGTGTTCTTAGCAAGACTGAGGCATTTGTCCTATAGAGAGGCAGGGGATTGCTAAGAACTGTTTACTCTGCTGGAGGGACAGAAGCTTAATCCTAACTGTGCACAAGCAAGGACCCCCACCCCCTTCAGTATTTCTCTTCCTTCTTCTCTCTCACCCCTCCCTCTTTCTAGCATTCTCCCCCCATAAAGTTCTTTCTCTCCTCCTGGCTCCATTTTTCTCCCTCCCTACATTCTCTCTCACCACTGTATTTTTCCTTCCTTCCTTCCTTCCTTCCTTCTTTCTCTCTTTCTCTCTTTTTTTGAGAAAAGGAATACACTTGCTATCTTGCAACTACACTTTATTGCAACAAATAAAACTCCTTCCCCACTTTACCCTTGTCAACTTTTAACCTCTCAGCTGCCCTTTGAGAAAGCCAGGACACAAAAGAAAGAAAAAATTCACACCACAATGAAAAACATTGTTTCTGAATAAGGATTATAACAATTGCCAATAGCGGGGAAGATGACAGGCAAGTCAGAAAACTTCTGAGTAAGACGGGAATGTGTGAGTAAATCGTCTGAAGGCTGACAGTGTTTATTTCAGGTTAGACGTGTGGAGAGGGGCCTGCCACACACCCTTTAGAAAGCATTCTCTCTATGCTCAGGGTACTTAACATGTGAACATGGGGCTTGGGGGGAAGGAAGTGTGTGCTGTGGCCTCCATTGTGCCCCACCCTCCAAGTTGGCTGCGGTGGCAGAAGGTTCTTCGGGAGCTGAACAGGCAGCCCAGGCTCTGGGGCCCAGCCCCACAGACATCCACTCTTTTTTTTTTTTTTTCCAGTTGACTGCGGCGGTGACTTGAGGTTTCCAGTTAATTTACTTCCATCCCAAACTCCAGCTGGCCACCAGTTACCGCTGGCCCCTTCCAGCTGGTAGGAAAGGAGGCATGGGTGAGAGGGTGCCTCCTGTATCTCGCTTTGTCTTGGCTGGTTTGGTTTCTCTCTATGCAAAACGGACCAGTTCTTTCTAAGAGTCAGTGTGGTGTGGAGCCAAGGAGACTGGTTCCTGCATGGCAGCTTAGGGGAAGAATCAGTTGGGGTGTTGCTGTCATTCTTGTTGTTTTGTTTCATCTTGACTAAAAATTGTTATGGCCTTAACAACCCTAAAGGTCTGATGAAGCTAGAGGTTCATGATGGAAAGTTTAAAAAAAATCACAAGTGACTTGACAGACCACTGCTTTTATTAGTGTAAAAAAAAAGAGTTGTGTGTGTGTGTGTGTGTGTGTGTGCGCTGTTCCTGAAATGTAGGACACCAAGTTTTGATGCTTGTTGTGTGTGTTTCTTTCCCTAAAAAGGAAGTCAGTTTGGAGGTTTCTAGAAGCATGGGGAGTGGAGTGGAAGGAACAAGCCACACTCGCCAGTCTTGCTCACTTTTCTTGCACACAACCTCTATTTTCCTATGTAGCGATTAAATTTCCCTTTGGAAATTAGGATTCTGAAGCCAAGCCCGTATGCTTTGCTTCCGGAAGCTGGGATGGGGGGTATTGGACTTCTCCGAGCTTGTGAACATTTTAACCTCCATTTCCCGTCTTGAGGACAGTGGGAAGAGAGAGGAATCCAAGTGCAGGCAGCCTGTTCTGGAGGGCCTGCTCTTGGACACACTGTCCGTCCTGTGTCACCGAGACCAAGGATGCAGTCTGGAGTCCTGAGAATGGCATTAAGCCAGCACTAACTAACTTGGGGAGGTGTCCCTTTAAATTGGGGTACACTTGGACACACACACACACACAGAGAGAGAGAGAGAGAGAGAGAGAGAGAGAAGCTATTCCACTTGGGAACTCTTGGCCCTGAATAGCTTAAAGGGACAGTGGATCCTTTGTCACTCCTCAACAATGGGATGGTGTAACAACAAGAGAGGTAAGTGTTGATTCCGTCTATAAACTCTAATTTGAAAAGCTTTCACTGCTTTCAACACCCCCTCCCCCTCTGCCACACACACAGACAGACTAGCAAAGAGTTCTCCTCCCCCACCACTTTTTCTTTTTAAAGTCAGATCTTCAGTAACACCCCCCCCCCCATTTTCCTCAGGAAAGTGTTGTTCAATTCTAAGGCGTTTTGAAGAGCTACCTCAGGGGGCAGTGCACCCTGCCGGGTAAGGCGCTTGTCTCCTCTTCCTTCCTTCTGCCCCCCTCTTCCCTTCCCCCTTTCCTCTCCGCTCCCCTCGCCTGTACCCTTTCTCTTCCCCATTTCTTTCTTTTGCTTTCCTTCCCATTTCCCCTCTTCTCTCTTTCTAGTTCCCTCTCCCCTTTCTTTCCTTTCTTTTGAGACCCTCTCCTGCTGGCCTCAAACTGGAGATTCTCCTGCCCCTCCTCACCAGTGCTGGGATTGTGGCCCCAGGCCACCACACCCAACTAGACCCTCTCGGAACAGTGGCACACCCCCATCGTTTATTAATGGACGTTAACAGAGAGTAAGACTGGCTGAAGGGTCAGGGGGCATTTCTCTGAAACTGGCTTGGGGTTCCACAAACTGGAGAATTGGTCTTGGCTCCTGAGCTCATTCTCTGCTCTTCCTTTCCCATCCAGTCCCGGTGACTGGCAGATGAGCGGTCTTTGATGTACAACACTTGTTCTGAGGCTCCTGAAGCAAACACTCATGGTGGGTGTTTGGTATCTCCTGAAGCCAACCTGAAGGAGAACCTCTTTTATGGCCACAATGTCTGCTTTGAACAATAAGGGCTGGTTCAGATGGGGATAGATGCAAAGATGGATTCCTTCTACATTGGAGGAGCGTCTCTATCGTGCAGTAGGTGTATGTTATTGTTATAGACTCTATATACGGAGGATTCCTACTGCTTCTTTAATGTCACTGCCATCATCTTCCTTGGGGGTAGCCAAAAGAAATGTTGAGGAACTATTTGGCAGATACAGAAAATTCAGGAAGGAAGCCAGTGAACAATTTCCTATCATCTCTGTGAACAGACTTTTGTTTGGTCAGAGTACACAAATTATGAAAAAAAAGAAAAGTCAGGTTTTAGGGGACAAATTTTCTCACATTACACAGAGAAAGTTAGGGTCTCTAGAAGCCCACCCAGTCACTTAATTATTTCCCTAGTGTGCAGAGCAGTGCACAGTGCGTAGGGCACGTCCATCTTCAAGCATATAAAGGCCTGTGAGGAATCCCATTCCTCTAGTGGAGCCTCACACTGGTGCAGTTACAGTCTTCTGATAGCCAACTGCAGCTTTGGCCTTTGTACTTGGCAGTCAAGTTTTCTCTCCAAATCCAATGATTTCAAGAGAACAAGAGGGCCTGAGAATTTTTTTTTAAATCTTGGCCACAATCACGAGATTATAAGGTGTATGAAAGCCAGTTGGGCTTGGGTTGAATCTTCAAACCCCGATTGGCTGTACAGTTTTGTTTAAATCGAATGCCCCTTCCCAATGCCTCAGTGTTCTTGACTGTACAATGGAGATGCTGATTGCCCTCTTAGAGTAGTTGAGAAAATGGAGCATATCAGTTCACATGAAGCTAGCAGAACAGCGCTTGATGCAAAGGTAGGAGGCCAATCATTTTGTTACCAGCCTCATCATCGTCATCAGCAGAAGCAGCTGCTGTAGTCCCAGGAACTGTCTTATTCAAGGTTACTTTTAGCTCCAAGGCAAGATAGTTAATTGGTCCAGGAAAAATCATGAAATGGAAGAGAAGACAGTTTTAAGGGCAAGGACTGTTTTCCCTCATGTGAAGTTTAGAGGGCAGCTAGCTGAGGTGTCATAAAAGTATTTCCAAACTACTCTGGAATAGCCCTTCCTTTAGAAAGCAGAGTCTAGCTCCCCCGGTCCTGGATGAGGGTTTTCCGGTGACTGAAGGATACAGCTCGTTCTCCCCCTTGGATCCCTGTCCTGGGGAAGCCAGTGGCCTCTTGTTCTTAATCAGGCAACTCTACTGAGAGGTCCACATGGTCAGGAGTGGGAAGGCTTATGTCACGACCCTGTGTTGTTTAGCCTGCTTCTTCTGCCTCTGCTTCCTAGTGCTGGGAATACAGCCCGGCACCACACATGGGTTTATACAATGCTGAGAATCAAACCTAGGGCTTCCTGCTTGGCAGGCAAGGACTCGGCCAGCTGAGTTACAGCTTCAGCCCAGAGCAAAGTCCCTCTCAGTCCTAATTATCAATTATAATTATTCAGCTCAGGGACACTCAATATCATGATGGCAACCTTCCTTGAGCTCCTAAGTCAGAACCAGCTTTCCTAGACTCCTGACCTACAGACATACACCAGACAATGAAGGTTTATTGTTTTAATCCATTAACTTTTGGGTTAATTTGTTATATGGCACAGTATAACTAAGTATCTAACTGATTTATCTTTGTCCTTTAAGAGAAGACCCTGGGCATCATGGCCACTTCAAGCTGGTTGAACGAACTGTAGGATACCACTCCTGCAGGGTGAAAAGGAGACGTTGCTTAATTTCACTAGAGCAACATTTGAGCCCCAGATATCCTTCTTTCTGTTTCCCCACCTTCGGGGACAAAAAAGAAAATAAAAGATTTATTTCTTTTACAGGTATGTGTGTGAGCCTGAGTGTATGTGTGTGTGGGTGTGCAAAGGCCAGAAGATGGCATCAGATCCTCTGGAACTGGAGTTGGTTGCGGGCCACCTGCTGTAGGTGCTGGGAACCAAACCGATCCTTTGCAAGAGCAGCAAGTGTTTCGACCATCCCTTTAGCCCCGGAACTTAATCTGGAAAAGTCAAGTAAGTTCAGTGACCATCCCTCCCCCCTTTTCTTTGTCCAAGTACCCTAATATAAAAACGACCTTACAGTGTTGCAAAACTCAACTACGCGACGTGCTGCAATATCGTATGCAGTTTGGCTACATGTAGAATACCATATTTCTATCATGAAATCTCAGGCTGGAAAGAAGCAGACTGACTTTGTGAGCTTGTATTGTTTCTCACCGTTGGTAAAGACATACTTCCATTTTTCCTTTGCTTGGTTAGATGCTGGGACTCTGTCTCTCTCTGTCTGTCTCTCTGTCTCTGTCTGTCTCTGTCTCTGTCTCCCTCTCTCAAATTAGCCTGACTTTTAAGTTGGGACTCCCCTACCTTGCCTTTGGTAACCAGAGCTATGGGTCATTTTAGGGTATGGGGTGTCAATGAGGAGAGAATGGAGTGGGACATTCTGCTGAAGTTGCTATGGTCCCCAGAGAAGGGATGAGGGAGGGAGCAGCAAAGTCCTAGGAGGACAGAAGACCTAGATGGCCCAATAGATGCTTCTTCTTTCTCTATAAATATTAACTCATCTGCTGAAGTTGGTTGGCAGAAGGATCTTATTGATCTATTCTACTTTGTAATTTGTTTTTTAAAATGTAAAATTAAAAACCAAATCAATACATTTATTCATGATGCATTCTTGCAATGTGGCCCAAGTAAGACTGAACCTCGAGATTCTTCTGCCTCAGCCTTCCAAGGAGTGAGATTACCAGCAACTGCCATTATGTGCCTAGCTCATATATGCTACACTACGTTCACAGTTCTCTCCCAACAGAACATGCAGAGAGCAGTCCAGGGACCAGGAGAAAAGCAAATGCAGGCAAGCCACAGGCAAAGACTTGCCTTCATCTCTTCCGGGGGTAAGAAGCAGTTGCTATACCTGCCGAGGAGTCTGACAAAGACAATTATAATGAGAAAGGGGCATACAGACGTAAATATGATATCAGCATCCAGTTGTGAACCTCCATTGGAAGATGCAAGACACAAGTGGACATAGTCAGGGCCCTTGCTTTCAGCATACTTAAGGTGACTGACAGACAGCCAAGGACTCATGTTCCCCATGAAAGGAATTTGATTGCTTCCAGGTGGACATGTTTTTATTTTTACTTATTTAGTTTACCTGTGTGTTATCTCACCAGGGACACAAATGTGCCTCAGATAGACAAGAAAGGTCACGGTGGCTAGCATCTGGGATGACACTGTAACATCAGGTACCCCTTGGAAAACAGAAACCTTGTATATGCTTGTTCACTGTTGTGTGGGTCTCATGTAACTCAGCTTGGTCTCAAACTTGCTATGAGCATAGAGAGCCTTGGACTTCTCATGCCCCTGCCTCCAGCTGGAGGCTCAATCTAGGACCTTTTGTATGCTACACAAGTACCTTACTAACTAAACTACACCCTCAACTCAAAGAACATATCTTGATCTAACAGACAGACAGACAGACAGACACACACACACACACACACACACACACACACACTCTGGGATGAAAAGAAGCCACAAAGAATGTTGAATTCTCTTAAAAGTTTGAAGGAAAATGAATTAACTTTACTATAGCTCTCATTTCTCCCACCCTATAAAGGAAGGGATTTTCAGGCTATTGGAATCTTTTATACAGTTCGTTATACTTATAAATAGCAGTCAAGGGAATGGAGAGATGACTCAGCGGTTAAGAGCACTGCCTGACTGCTCTTCCGGAGGTCTTGAGTTCAATTCCCAGCAATCACATGGTGGTTCACAACCATCTGTAATGGGATCCGATGCCCTCTTCTGGTGTGTCAGAAGACAGCAACAGTATACTCATATACATAAAATAAGTAAATAAGTCTTTAAAACAATAGCAGTCAAGTTGTTGTAAAAACCAGACAATGTAAGAGATGAATGAGTTTACTGTCAAGATTTCCCCTGGGAGAGATGGAAGATCAAGAAATGGGGTTTTAGGTCATTCATTAAGAGTTTCTTTAAAATAATATTGTGGCAGAGCCAATTTGTAATATATATGGTATTCTTCGGGTCACGTGGGCGATGACAGTAAGGGATAAGAAGGAGGCTCACCGATCATTCCCAGTGCCCAATGCTGTGAGATTCATGCCTCATTCACTAACCCAGAAGAGCGTCTGAAAGGGTAAACGTTGATTTTCAGTAATATTTTCTTTTGGGACAAAAATTTGGAATACTACACACTAACCCACCTAACTAATCTCTACATGTTTTAATCACAGTTCCCAACTCCTGCAGGATCCTCACTGGGAGTCCCCATGGAAGCTTCCTCCATGTCTATAGCATGTTCCTTTTCCTAAAACAATGCCAGAAGCAGTGGTCAGCTCCATGGGAGTGCAGAGACCCTTATGTCGAAGGATTCTAGCAGGCAGAGGTGGTCCTGGTGGTCAGCTGAAGTCAGCTTCCTTGTTAAACGTCATTTCCAGGTCCTTCAGATACTTAGGAGTCACTGCGCCCCCATGGGGGGGGGGATGTTTTCCCACACGTGATGGATTTGTCTTCCGGTGTTTTCCTTAGGTACTTTTCTATCTTGCAAGCTTATCGTAATAGTCACATTGCTCTGGAAGGAAGTGAGAAAAAGCCCTGTAATAGTGAGAAAGCTCTCTAGAAGTAGCCTGGTCCTATAAAACACCATAAAGTGTGTGTGTGTGTGTGTGTGTGTGTGTGTGTGTGTGTGTTCATGGCTTATTCACTAGAATCAGGGCTGTCACAGTTAACCTGGTCCCCTCCCTTTAAAGAAGTTGTTTCCCGGATCCTCCAGATACTGTCACAAATAAAGCCAAGAGTGATACATGAACAGAGCAAAGGAAACCGGGGGAGGGACAGGCATATCCGACGTGGGAAGACTCCCTCCATCACTGCTCTCAAAATTTGGAATATCTCTTGAGGTCCCAAGGACAGGGAACGTCAACATAGTCTCTGGAGGCCTGGAGACAGATACTGGATCTCTTGGAGACTCTTCTTCCAGGGAACAGAGAGCTGAGAAAGCTCTGTGGCCTCCAGCAGTAGGCCACAGCTCTAGAAGATTCTTCTGGTAGAGGATGGGGAAAGAAAAGGTGCCAAATTTGGGGACTGTTGGACCGTTTGACTTTTAGACAAAAGAAACACATATAATCAGAAGTAATCTGAAATACACAGCAAGGGAAAATTAAAAAAAAATGCCATGGAACTGTTCATGGTACCCCCATCTGCCTGGAAGGACCTGGCATCTCCCCTAGTCTCAAGCCTTTCCTGCATTTGCACTTCCACATGCTCTTTGTGGGATGGCTAGAGTTCAACTCTTCAAAGCCAATGGCAGGTCAAGCACTCCAGTGTAGGGTGGGTTTGGTAGCTGGACTCCCTCTAAGGGATTCCCAGACTGAGTAGGTGAGGTCCACAGGATGGCGGTAAAGGACATTCAGGACAGGCAAGGTCATTCAGGACACCTTATTTAAGGCGGTGCCTTTACCTAGAGGGAGGCAGCTCCTGCTAGCAAAGGAAGCGAAAACAGCTGTCAGAGTTCCAGATCTTGCAGAGAATGCCTCCCTCCACTCCCCTCAAGGGCCAGAAGAGTCAGCAAATGGCAGCTGCCTTCCCTAGTTTACTGGTCTCTTACCTGTAGTTCTTTCTTTGCATATTCTCTCATTTGAACTGACCCTCACTGGGTCAAGGTCGTTATTTATTTATTTATTTATTTATTTATTTATTTATTTATTTATTGCTATGACTACACTGTTGTTAGCCCTACCTTCCAGAAGGGGTTTTCAGTCCCCAAGTGATAGGTGTCAGACTCACTTCCTTCTCTGGCCCCAGTATGCTTTTCCCACACATCCTCTATTGAGCCCGGCCCAACCAAATCTGGAATTCAGGGTGTTGGTGGCCACTCCTGAGTCTAGTTCCCTGGTGCCTAAGGTGTCCTCAATTCTGAGACCGAGGGTCAGTGTGATGCCAGGCTTGTCTGAGCTCAGCTGCAAGGACCGCTGCCAATAGCCCACACCCAATCTGGGCTTCCAGCTCCAAGACAACTGAAGAAGGCTCAAGAAGTTACTGTCCCAGCCCCCAACCCCAACCTTGGCACTCTCTATTCTAGGTGGGTGTCGTTCAGTACAAAGCCTCATCTGGCATCTGGCTGCATGGCTTCATAGAGAAGAGGGGATTGGGATGACCAGAGTAGTGCTGGGTACAGTAAATCACCTTCCCTGGTTTAGCCTTACCACCTTACACCCCCATCGACCCCGCACACGCTCACTTTGGATTCGGGGTGCGCCCCCTGCAGGCCTGGAGGTCAGCCACAGTCACCTGGATCTACAGCCCTCTAGCCCCTGCTGTGCACACCGAGGCCGCGGGTGTCCACGCTGTTTCCTCTAGACCTAGGGCTATTTCGCGCCTTCCACATGGCCATACCCACGTCACCGTCGCTGCCTATCTCAGGGAAGGTTTAGTGCCTTGGAGCTTCTCAAGGTCGCGCAGCTTTGGCTTGGGGACCACCGCTGCAGATTTTCACAGATGCAGACCCAGTCGGTGTTCTCTGAGCTGCAGCGAAACAAGACACCCGCGTGTCCGCGGTCCTTCCTTCGAGGAGTTTCTAGCCTTCTCTCTCTCGCTCGCTCGCTTGGTTCTAAACTGAGTAGTATAGGCGAGCTCAGCTGAACTGCGTCCTCCGGGTTCCCACGCCGTTCGTGACACAGTTAGAGGAGTGTGTACACACAACACACGTGTTAATTCGTCCCCTGCCGGGTCCTTTCCTCTCTTCCGCAGCTCCCACCAGGTTTATTCTAGAACAGATGCATGTTGCTGGCGCCGTCCACCAGCTGTCGCGAACATAAGTTACAAATCTCCGCGAGAGACAAAAACATCTGCTCTGAGGAACTGGGACTCCAGGTGTTCGGTGTCCTGCAAGAACGCGCCACACCTTGGGTGCTGGGGGTCGCAGGTGCCTGCATCAAGTTCCGCCGCACCGACCTCGGTCCTCAACCTCCCTTTCTTCCGGGTTCAGGAGGAGGAGGACTTGTCCCTCCAGTCTCGTTTTCCGCATGCGATGTGACCATTTGCGTCTGTGGCTGTAGCGGTGCAGCTGACTGGCGCGGGAGGAAGGACACCGAGCGGTGGCGCGCAGTCTGCGACCCCACCTGGAAAGCCCAGGAGCCCGGTCCGAGAGCCCGAGGAGTCTGGGCGGCCTTTAATTTTTAATCAATTAAATGTCGTTTATTTTTGTTTATTTTAGGTAGGACATTACGCGGTGAGAATACAATAGGATGCACACCAAGCAGGCATTTATTTGCACTCAGGAGGAGCTTTAATTAGAGTCGCACCTTCGGGGCTGGGTATATACAGTGGATGGAGCCCAAAGTCATCACATTTACTGACAAAGTCTAAATTGGTGGCTTCTTACCACCGTCGCTCAGCAGTTTGGCATGCAGTTCCTCAGGAGAGCGGTGGCCTTTCCTGTCCACTTCAGGGTGCATGTAGCCAACAGAGGAGGTTTGTCAGTTCTGAGGATAGGAAGGCGGCGGGTATCAAACGCTCATCATGACTACCTTCAAATTTAATGTGGGTGAGGGAGGTAGCCGGGGCTCATTTTTCTTTTTCAATTCTCGATTCCACTTACAGTTAACGTTGCTAATGGTTAATAAAATGTGTTTTGCGATCGTAATGTGGGTTCAGCGTGGTCCCAATAAATGTCATAATATTGCAAGACAAAAAAGTACCATATGATTGTGCGCCGGACTGTATCGCTCCTGGTTTTCGCCTCGGATGCACTAAAATAACCTGTTGACACACACCGAAGTGCATCCTTATAATAACCTCCTCTATCATTTATTAAAGTCTGTCAGGCAGGCCTGTATAATTCATCTCTATGCAAATACATCAATGTCAGGCCATTAGTGTATTGCTCAGGTTTTTATTAAAGTGCATTCTTTTTAATTCAGCCCCGTAAAATACGAGCCCCATTGCTCAAGAATTATAGCAACTATTAGAGTAACATATGGGCAACATGCACTCAGAAAATAAAAAAGGCAACAGATAAAGTGGCAGGGTCACACTGCGGAGCAAACACTTAACAAAATGGCAATAGGTAATAGATTTTGTTTCCTCCAGGGCCGTGGGTGAGAGGGTGTCATGGGCATGGACACCTCCGGAAAGACAGACTTCAAGTCTTTTTTCTTTTCCCCTTCCAATCCTAGAGCCTGCCTGGAAGCAGAATTTTGTGGGTGAGCAAGCGAGCAAGCGAGGGGAGCATTAACTTCCTGAGTCTCTCTGTGATCACTTTCCGTTCATCCTGCCAGTTCAGCATCCACCAGAGAATACTTCCGTGTTTCTTAAAGCAAAACCCAACCAACCAAACAAAAAAACAGAGCCTCCAGATTTCATGTCCAGTCTGCAGCAGACACCATTGCTCTCTAGGCATCCCTCAGTCTTCTTCAAGGGCACTTCTCTAAGGCCAACCTACTGGAGGACACTCTGGGATCCCTCTTGCTACCCAGCACCTAGCGAAAAGAGGCTACCAGGGCCTTTGAGCATGTAAATTTCCCTCCCCTGTATGGAAGGCGGGAGAAGGGAGGGGGAGGGGTCCACGGGAATGAACCAGAGCTGAAAAAATAAGGCCACCTTTTAGTTACCAACCTCTGTTTCCCCTCCAGGCTACCCCAGGTTTCACTGGGCAGACCACCTTGTTCAAATTTGCTGACGGCACAGAGAAAGGCCTGTGGGTAGGGTTCAGTCTTCGTTTTTAGCCCGCTGCAAGGTTGGGACAGGAAGAGAGGAAGATTGTGAGGGAGAAGGTCAGAGGAGGCAGAAGAGGAGAGAAAGATGGAGGGAGAAGGAAGGATCCAGAAATACACTACAAGTTTCAGCTTTAAAATTTTAAATTGTGATTACAGCAGTCAAGTTTCAGAGGGCCCCCCTCCAACGCCCCTCAAATTCAAAACAGAGCATGCCCAGAAAATACACAGAGGAGAGTGGAAAAAACTCGGAAGAACAATCTTCCAGATTTAATGAGAGTCGCCCACACCCTCATCACCCCAGCATGGTAATTGAGCAGATCTATTAACTTGTTACACTAGATTTGTTTAAAGAGACTATTACACAGTCATTTAATCAATTTGTTACACTGGAGGTCCTGACTTATGAGACACTTGCCTTATGATTCCTTAATGACTGAATTAATTTGTTTTAATAAAACCAACACTGTGTACAAGCACATTTCTACAAATGTAATTTTGGAGACAGAGCAGGCCAGTGCTTCATCCGATTAGGTCTTTTCTATGGTTTATCGGAGTCTGTACTTTCTGACATAGCTGTGTGTGTGGAGTATTTTTCTTCTTTATAGCGCCATTAATTTAATATGGATCATTAGTTCTTTATACACATGCATGTTCTGACAAATGTACCCAATGAATAATGCAGCTAATGTGCTTAGGCCCAAATGCATCACATCATAAACAGAGGCCTCTGCAAAAGTAACAACAATGAGATAAAGCCCCGCCTGAAGTCTCCATGGTCATAGTCTGGGTAGCATTCTGAGTTACATTAAAGTCTTGTATTGCAGAACAAGACATGCGTGGCCCCAGGATTATATCAACATCACCAACTGGGCCTAACTATGTAGTGAGCACAAATACATTTATGGTGAATTAAGGTTGTCCTGAGAGCAGACATAAGCCAAGAAAATCGGTTTTGCTCTTGATGGAAACTGACGTGTGTGGAATAAAATGTAAATAAACCAAAAGTCTGCAAGAAAAAAGCCCTTGATGTTATTGATTATGTAGAATAATTAGGATGTTACAAATGGCGAGACTCTCCAAATAACCGGCCTTTAAGGTTTCATTTCTACAGGAAGAAATGGCCGAGGATCTGAGACAGCTCTGGAAGAATGGGTCACAGTCCAGGGTGATCAGGAATTAATAACAGAGTTGCTAGCGCAATCAGCCTGTAAGCGGTGGAGTGAAAGCTATACATGAGCACCAGTGTTCTCGACACAGGCACGAAAGCTGGGTATTGATTCAGTAAGTAGCTTAACAATTATTACAGGGAAGGGGGGGGGGCTGCAGATGTTTCCAATAAAGAGATGCCGTGCACATCTTTCTTAACAATACCAGACAGGCGGGCATTTGAGCTTGATCTCACTGCAAGGAAAGACGTCAGTCTGCACGCATACTAAGGGAGCCGTTGAACACATTGGTGCCTTCCTTCCTAAGTGCCTTTCAGCCAGAAAGAAACATTAGGCTGGTGAATGTAATTTACAAAGAAAAAGATATGGCTGCTTCTGTATCAGAAACAATTAGGTCCTAACGTGTCGGTGAGGTTCGGAACAGAGTTATATTCAGAAAAAAATTCTTGCAGTTATAATAATAAAGAAAACCAACCAACAATCTACCAAGACTTCTGTGTGAGGCACAAAATCAGATGGGTTGTGTATTGGCCACGGTGAAAGTAATGCAGTGTTATTCATGGTTGTGACTCTGTTTTGGAACTACCTCCCAAACGTGGTTCTCTTGATAAAATAGGCTTGGTCATTCGTCCTAAAGTTTGAATAACATGAAAGATGTCACTGGAGTTTTGGGGTTTGAAGTGTAAACATTTGTAAAAACAGGGTTTTAAGAATCAGACAGTCACTCAGTGCTGACATTCTACACTCTGCGTTTACCTTCTTCATTCCCCCTGGCTCAGTGATTCTGTGCCTGGGATGTTGATTGATGATAAATCAGGGTTGTTTAATTAGATCCATCTTTACTTCCTATTAATGTGAGCTGGAAATGTATTTCTTTAGTTTATAAAAATGAGTAATTAAATCTCTTCTGATTATAATGGTGTGAGACCAAAGATCAATGTAAGATCCTGTTTTGTTTTGTTGTTGTTGGTTTCTTTTCTTTTTTCTTTCTTTCTTTTTTCTTTCTTGTTTTTTTTTTTTTTTTTTGAAAATTTTATTTTATTTTATCCTAAAACACTTGTGTAACCTCTTACCTTCTTGTTTTGGCAAATGAATTATATGCGTTTATTCCTGCTTAGGAGCAGCTAAGGCCAAATGTGTTGGCTATTTATTACAAAGTAAATTAATTTGACCTTTTGTCCATTTCTCCAGATGCTATTTTTGACCATCCCCAAAAAGCCCATTTAAAGTCAACATCATTAAGCATTTGAGGTCACAAGACCAATTCAAGGTCACCTTAATACTGGCAAAAGGTTAATTAGATCACTGCGTTGAACCAGGAAGAGACTTTTGTACTCCATTCTTCTAAATAAACAGAGACAAACTTTCTGAGCTTTTTAACTTCTCACTATTTCTTCAAACACCAAAGTCTCATGTATAAGCTTCTTTTATGTAGTTTAGTAGGATGTGCCAACTATTGGCCACTTACCATGCCTCAGGTGCTGTACAACACACCAAGTCACCTCCTGGAACTTCTCAGCCACCCTGTGAGGTAATCATGTCCCCTCTCTACACACAGGGCTACAGAGACTCAGAAAGTAACCAAGGTCAACAGAGGCATTAATTTAGATGCAAACCCAGCTCTAAACTTCAGGTCAGGCACACACTACATAGCACGCTCGGTGCTAAAATCACAGTCCCTTCCCCCTTCTGTCTTATCTTCTAAGCTGTTGTTCTCCACTGTTATTTGTGGTTGTTGTTTTCAGTATGGGGGCGGGACCTAGTGCATGCTAGACAAACTTCTTCCCAATGACCTATACTTCTAACCCTTCGACAGTTTAATGTGGTGGAAAGAGGTAGCCTAGGGAATGTTGCAGCATTCTAAAAACAATGAAGTTTTACATTCACCCTACTAGACTTAAGGAAGCACTCAAACTGGTGACAGAGGCCTGTTAAGGACAACTGTCCTGTGGTGTGCACGACATCAAACACAGTCTCCAACCTCCATGGCAAAATCAAGAGAGTCTGTTCAGCAGCCAGGGAGCCTAAGAACAGATTCCTGGCTGTCTCTTAGCACCCAGAGAAGGAAATTTAGTAAAGAATCCCGAGGGGCTCCTGACCATAACCATTCAGACTCTTCGAGGGATGGTTTCTCACCAGGCACTGCCATTTCTAGAGGGCATCCCCCTCCTTGCTCAATGGTCTGATGGCCCCTGAGGAAAACTGATAAGCTCTCTTGGCTGGATTCAAGATGTCCCTTTGGTAGCGTAAACTCCCCATATGTCTTTGGAACTGGAAATTTTCAGCTAAGTATCCTGCTGTAGAGTTACTTTTCCTGGGACTGGGAGAATCCAGTATCCAGACCTCTTGTCTCAGTGGAGTATTGTGTTTGGGTGTGCCTACGTATACGCAGCACGTGCGTTCCCTGCATAGGCTGAATAGTCTCTGTTTCTCTCTCTGACTGCCTGTCTCTGCCATCTCTACCTCTGTGTTATCTGTTTTTGAATTTCTGTTTCTCTTTCTCTCCTTTCTGCATACGTGTGTGTGTGTGTGTGTGTGTGTGTGTGTGTATGTGTGTGTGTGTGTGTGTGATACCTCACCTCTTCCTCCCTTTCTAATTCTTTGTGACAGAGTTGCCTCATAGCCCACAAGGCCTCAGACTCACTATGTAGCCCAGGCAAACCTCAAGCTTAAGCTCCTCTCGCTTCGGTTTCCTGAGTGCTGGGATTATAACATGTTCCTGGATTAAAGCTCTTGAAGGAGGGACAAACGGTCTGTTCTACTTCCTTTACCTATGGATTTACCTATAAACTTCCAGTTTTATTCTGAAAGGTAATTTTTTTTTTTTGAATCCTTGCAGGCCACAGAATCTTCATAGACTGTTTCTATTTTCAGGATGCTGAAGATTCCTTAGATATTATAGGATGCTTTTTAGTGGATTACATATGGGATGAGAGGTCAAGAGAAATTCTTTCTTCCCCCTTCCAGACAGCTTCTGTGCCAGAGACTCTCTGGGACATGGTTACAAGGAACACTGAAGAGCAGACAGACAGGGTCACTCAGGGAGTACCAAAGTCAGGGCCTGGTGCTGTTTGGGATGGAACCTGCGGCCTTGCTCACAGTAGCAGGCACTTAACCCACGAGTTACTGCCCCTTTTTAAAAACACAAAATTAATATAACAAATCTCCTCGTTACTCATATTCTTGGACTAAAATGGTTACCAACGTACAACCTAGTTCTCACTCATCAGACTTGGCAAACTCCTAAAGCCCACTGTAGGGCTCCCATACTGAAGGCACAGCCTCCTCCCACTTCTGGTCAACTTGACAGCCCTGCGGAGGTGAGCTCTAAGGTATGGTGCTCCCACTGTCCTGACTGAGAATTACAACCACCTGCTACAGGGATTCCCTCTTGGATTTTCTGCTGGGTCTGGATTGGGGACTAGGCCCCCTCTTTTGCTATCCCCATGGGCTCTAATGAAGCACTATATCCCACCTGACAATCTGTAGACTGTAACCACGCTCTACATCACATGAAAATGGGGCACCTTTGGTCCTTATGTTTTATGGCACAACTGAATTAAATGACCTAACGTACGCCATGTTTACCTTAATGCCTGGCAAACAGTACTCACCCACTGATTGGCAGTCCTGTGGCATTTCCATTGTTGGCAATGACCAATGGAAATGATGATTCGACTTAGTTTCATCCTGGGAAGGACTTCTGAATTCTGAAATGTCTTACTCCGAGGACAGTGTAGGGGCTGGCCGTTTAATATTGGTACTCCACAGACACAAGAATCAGTTTGAAGATGGGTTGCTGATCCCCTACCCCCTCCAATGTACACATTTATTTTATAGGGTAGCAATAAACATGGCTGTATCTCATTAAATTTAATGAGCCTTCATAAAATAACTATCACATTCTGAAGGTAATGGAAGAATAGCTTTGATGGTTAGTAAATTAACTGCCGAAGGCAGTCTCATCACATTCTATAGCTATAATTAGGTACAGGGGACATAGGAAGGGGCTGTGGCTTGTGTGTGTGTTTGTGTGCATATATGAGTGTGTGTGTGTGTGTGTGTGTGCGCACGCGCATGTGTGTTAAAGGCAAGGCTGGTTATAGTTAGCTTCAATGTGTTTGAAAGCCCGTGATGCAATGCTCCTCATTTTGGCTGGACTTTCCATGCTGTACCTTGGTTGTGAGATGTGATTAAATTGATTGGCTTAAAACTCGCTGAAGGGTTTTATATATATCATCTCACTTATATTGAATTTGAAAACTATTGTACTAGGGTAGACTAAATAATTTATCTTATAAACATAGAGGTAGAGCAGATTGAATAGAGTATGCAAATTTATGTAAATAGCCCTACAAATTCAAACTCTTCTGATCCAAGAACCTTGGTACTTTATAAACAGGGTGGTAACATTGTAAACCAGGAGTTATTACTTAGTGGCCAACCACCTAGTAGGGTCTTGGACTTATGTGCAACATTGTATGTCTGTGTTTTTCTAGAGAGAGTTCCTACCATTCAATAGAATCTCAAAGACCTTCACTACTACACAAGCGTGAGAGAGACAGCAGGGAACATGTGACAGTCTAGAGCTGGCCATACTGGTGCATAGCAGGTGTAGCCATTTTCCACTAAGTATTACTTTATTAGAATAAAACACCTTGCTACCTCATTTGTGATTTGATTCAAGCAGTAAGTTTTGACAATTTTTGTGCTTCTGTTGGATATGTTTTATGCATCTGAATTTTCTTTTTAAGGTGTTTTTAGTGCACCAAGTACGTCAATGCTGTAACTCGCTCGCGTCTCCCCGCCCTACACTTTGCTCCTCTTTCTCCCCAGTGCCCTGCTGCCTTCCTGAAAACTTCCCCCTAATTTTCCTGCGTTTACACCATACACACATAAAGACCTGTTGGCTAAATCCAGCGCAAGAAACAAAACACATTTTATGTCTCTCTCCTTCACACACACATATTCACATTTAAATCTAGGTTATGCATACAAAAGACAACATCGTATTTATCTTTCTTGGACTAACTTGCTTCATTTAATTGGATGGCCCCCAGTGCTAGGTATGTCCCTGCAGGGACATAGCTTCAGTCTTCCTTATGGCTGCATAAAAACCCGTTGGAGATATGTGCACCACATCTCTTAATCCGTTCATCTGTCGATGGGCACCTACGCTAGTTCCCCATCTTGGCTTCTGTGCACAGTACAAGTATCTGCGGCTTTCAGACTTAGAGTCCTTCAGGAGCATACCCAGCAGTCACACCTGAGCTTTCCTACATCAGTTTTCTTCCTCAGATCAGTCTTTTACACTCAGGAGTCTTTTAAAGATTAATTTTATTCATATCCATTTTTGTGTGTGTGTACTCCCATGCGCATTTGATCCCTGGAACTGGAGTTACGGGTGGTTATGGGCCACCCACACATGAGTGACGGGTACTGAACTCAGATCCTCTGTTATAGCGGAAGCGCTCTCAACTGCCGAGCCTTCTCTCTAGTCCTGCTTCCAGGGGGATTTGTTTGGTTGGTTGGTGGTTTTGCTGCCACCACTTTCAGTTTGTATGCTTTTCTGGGCTGGGTATCCAACCTGGGTCTTGTAAAAGCCATCTAGCGCTTTACCG
The DNA here is from genome assembly GCA_019843965.1 of Rhynchomys soricoides. Taxonomy (NCBI): domain Eukaryota; kingdom Metazoa; phylum Chordata; class Mammalia; order Rodentia; family Muridae; genus Rhynchomys; species Rhynchomys soricoides. The sequence continues at coordinate 5,505,834 of JADRCH010000035.1, read as the reverse complement.
ATGTGCCAAAGCCTAGTCATGTTGGGTTTTTGAGACAGGGTTTCTCTGTGTAGCCTCGACTGTCCTGGAACTTGCTCTGTAGACCAGGCTGGTCTTAAACCTAGAGATTCATCTGCCTCTGCCAGGCATGCAGAGCTGGTTAGCAGCTCTGTTCATTCTGGGTCTGCAGTGGCATTGGGGGGGGGTCACTAGAGAATCTTAGAGATGGATGGGACCTTTGACGTTGCTGCAGCACTTTGCCAAGCTGAAAGAGAGAGTGTTGAGCTAGGACTCAAGCCTCCGAGCTCCCACCTTACTTATGACACAGTGTTTCTCAGGGCTTTTGGATGAATTTGTGATAAAAGTGCAGAACTCTCAATGCTCAGGACAATGTTCAATTCGGGTTTTGATTTCTCTGTTACCTATCTATCTATCTATCTATCTATCTATCTATCTATCTATCCATCCTATCATCTATCTATCCTATCTATCTATCTATCTATCTATCTATCTATCTATCTATCCATCTATCTATCTAATCATCTATCTATCCATCTATCTTATCATCTATCTATCTATCTATCCTATCATCTATCTATCTATCCTATCATCTATCTATCTATCTATCTATCTACCCATTATCTGTCCATTATGTCATCATCTTTGCTGGCTAGTCTTATGTCAACTTGACACATGAACTAGAGTTATTTGAAGGGAGGGAACCTCAACTGAGAAAATGCCTCCATGAGATCTGGCTGTAAGGCATTTCCTTAACTTGTTATTGATGGGGGGAAAGGCTCAGCCCATATTGGGTGATTTTATCCCTGGTGGTCCTGGGTTCTATAAGAAATGGGCTGAGCAAGCCATGAAGAGCGAATCAGTAAGAAGCACCCTCCAAGGCCTCTATCAGCTCCTGCCTCCAGGTTCCTGCCCTGTTTGAGTCCCTGTCCTCATTTCTTTTGACGATGAGCAGTGATGCGGATGTGTAAGCCAAGTAAACCCTTTCTTCCTTAGCTTTCTTTTGGTCATGTGTTTTGTTGCAGCGATAGAAACCCTGTCTAAACCTCTGTTTGTTTACCTCTCCTCCAGCTCCCCAGCTTCAACCCCACCTACTTACATGCATATACACAGACACGAACCTTAGAAATATAAGCATATAGAAACTAAATTATATAAAGTCCTGTTTGATATAGTTGGAATGAATTGTTTTCTTTCCCTGGAAATAGCCAACTTATTTTTAAATTATTATTTTATGTGTATGAGTGTTTTACCTGCAAGGATATCTGTGAACCCTGTGCGAACCTGCTTCCTGGAGAGGCCTGAAGACAGCACCTGACCCCCTGGAGATGGAGTTACAGATGGTTGTGAGCTGTCATGTGGGTGCTGGGAATCGAATCCAGTGCTTGAAAGCAGTCCTGCAAACAACTCTGTTTTAAAAATAAGTAAAATCTTTTTAATTTAATATTAGCAAATTATTCTCAAAATGAGGATATTTGGGGTCAGTTACACCATGGGAATCAGAGTTTAACTCGAATTGGTAAAAGTCATTTTTGTTTTGTTAAAACCATAAACTTACTGGACAAAGTGCAGGAATAGACAGTCTGTCTCTGTCTACCCTTTCTCTCCTCCCCTGCTTCTTCATCGACAATTTCATCATCTGGAGATACTATCCTCTTAAATGAGAGGGCATCTATCCTGGTTCCAATAAGTGGATGGTATTATTTCAGATGATACATAGAAAATTTTTATTATTTATGTATCTCTTAATAACCATGGTGTTATTACTAATTGGAAAATAATTTCTTTTCTTTTGATTAAACAATTTAAAATAATCTATCATGTCTTTCCTTGTACTGGGCTTGTGAAACATAGGGAGGGAAAAAGTTGAATCATCCCAGTGCATGGGGCCTGCATCCTCCTCCCAGTGCATGGGGCATGCACCCTTCTCCCAGTGCATGGGGCCAACATCCTCCTCCCAGTGCATGGAAACAGTACCATCCCCTCCTGGGGAAGCAGAGATTCTAAATTATTATTGAACCTATGGGTTTATATTTCCCTTATGCCTTCAGTTCTCATAACTCCAAACGAAAGCCCCACATGGCAGTTGGAGGGAGAACATAGTTATGATTACAGGAATATCCATAGGCTCTGCTGAAAAGGACAGCTTATTATCTAGGTAGGCATGCTGAATCTTGCCATTTGGAGAGGCACTCCAGTCTCTTCTTTGTGACTGGGCACACTTCTGTTCTCTGAACAGCCGTTTACCTGTTGGATGGCTCCTTCTTTGAAACAACGCAGGCATGAACTTTTCAACTGTCTTTAACCCACTGGACAGACTCAGAAAACTGGGACATATTTTGACCATCACAGTAGTAACTGGATGAAAGTAAAAACAGTTCACACCCCCACCCACCGAGTTCTGTGTCCTGAATCCTAAGAATCCAAAAAGTAAAGATTACTGCTTTGCCTTAATAGTTCCATTTCCATAAAAAATTAGTTTTCTATCTTTGTAGTGGGCACAGAGGTGAGTCCATCCACAAACACACACTTCCTTGTGCACCAGGAAACAGGTAAGTGGGAAAGAGTGAAAGAGTGTAACACCAAAGTGTGTGTGTGTGTCTGTGGTGCAAACTATTAGTTATGCATAAAATAATTATTATTTTAATGTGACATGGTTGTAATTTTTGTCGCATTATAAATTTCACAGATCCATTTTTTTTTCTACCAGTACAGCAGTTTCTGAAGATGTGTAAGCCCGTTGTGTGACTACGCTCTAATCTAGTTGAGGTGATGAAATAGTGCCAAAACTCTCAGTGCAATTTCATTAGCATATTCATGAGTAGCACTTTTGCAATGTTGCAGAAACAACACAAATTGGTTTGTGGATTGTGAACTCCCCTCCTCTCCTCACCCCTTCAGGAGCTCAGGCTGCAGATTAGCAAATCAAGCGGCTGGAAAACTTGCAGGCACTAAATTACACAACTTTTCTGCTTCATCCTTTATTTCCATATTTTATGATTTTTTTTTTTTTTTAAAAACCTGAGTTCCATGTGAGTGAACATTACCATGAACGCAGGAGCCAGAGCTGGGGCTTGAATGACTTAGAAAGTTCTGGAAAAGTCTGACTAAATTTTTCTGTCAGCAGAAGAGAACATCTTTCTTCCTCCCTCCCTCCCTCTGTCCCTCTGTCCCTCCCTCCCTCCCTCCCTTCGTCCCTCTGACCCTCCCTCCCTCCCTCCCTCAGTCCCTCTGTCCCTCCCTCCCTCTCTCCCTCTGTCCCTCCCTCCCTCCCTCCCTTCGTCCCTCTGTCCCTCCCTCCCTCCCCTTCTTCCTCCTTTCTTCCCCTTCTTTCTCTACTCTTTTTCTTCCTTTTGTCTCCCCCCCCCCTTTCTTTCCTGGTTGAATGGGTTTTCAACGTGGCTCACTTGCTCCCAAGGAGGTCTCTTCTTCCTGCTTTGTGTGGGTTCTGGGACTCATATTCAGGTGGTTCAGCTTGTTCAGCAAGTGCCCACACCCTCCAAACCACCGGAAGTCCAAGAGTGCTCTTACAGTTTGGCCAAGACAGGTTCCTGTTTCCGCTTACATTTCCCAGCGTCCCCTGCTTCTCATTCCCTGCAGCCGGATACCATTATGGGTCTAAGTTTAAGCCATTGCTGTTTGCATGGAGATGATAGCACGCATTACACCGGCCTCCGAGCTGGAAACACTGACGGAACACGCTCCAACTCTAGCCTCTGGCTGGATGCCAGCAGCTGAAGATGACAAACCCCTCACCACCTGGCCTCTGAATGGCCCTGTGGAATTCCTGACTCCAGCCCCTCTCTCTGAACTTAAAACAAATAATAAACATTGTCTGGGATTATCTACTGAGATTTCCGGTTTTGTCTTTGAAAACATCTAGTGTTATGCCAATAATATAGTGGCATTTTCAAAAAAAAAAAGATGTATTTAAGTTTTGTGTAGGTAAGTGTGTGTCTCGGGTGTGTGCAGGTTGATGATGCAGGAGTGTGAGGGTACAGGATCCCCTGGAACTGAACCACCTGTCGTGGCTGCCAGAAATAGAACAGGGGTCCTCTGGAAGAGCCGGCTGTGCTCCTAACTGCTGAGCCATCTCTCTGGCCCCCTCGGTGCTATTTTTATGATATAGATTTCACGTTGCTTGAGAAACTTGATAGCTATCATTGAAAGTTTTATTTGACGTGAAGAATGGACCTCTGAGCTTTTAAAACGCGTGCGTTCTTTCTGCTCTCTCTTCTTTGGCTAGGTCACAGTGTTTAGCTTCGCTTTGCCCCACTTTTGTGAGTTATATGTCGTAAGGGGGCATTCTATAACTAAATAAACCCTGTCCCTCAGTCTCTCACAGTAAATTAAGCATTCAGAAAACTGTCTTGGAGCACGTTGAAGCCACTAATACTAGGCTGGACATTAGAGCCTACCATTTAGTTAACTATAAAAGCAGAAACGTCAGCTTTGCTTGGCACACAACATATTTTAGAAGTCAAACACTGGGGATGTGAATAATTTTTGTAGAATATATAGCACTTCTTGTTTTGTTTTTTTAGTTATTCCTGACAGCATAAGAGTGTGCAGCCTAGTGGGTGTTTTCTTGGTCTTTTGAAAGCTTTGGATAGATTTTTCTGAAGATGAAGCTCATGTTTTAAAAGGAAAAAAAAATCTGTATTGAATCACATCTGGGAAAATCACTGTTAACACACTGAAAAATTCATCTTCTCCTAACTTAGCAGGCAGCCAAAGAAAGTCCCCCAAGGTGACCAGCTCTTTTATGCCATACTGTTTTTGATTTATATATTACACTGCTATGTACTTTTAAAAAAATGATGCTACCAGGCTTTGTGTAAGGGACAAATGGGCACACTGGAAAATTATTATTGAGAATCCAAGTAGACAGCTAGTGCAAATCCTGGTGCTGAAGCCCGGTGGAAAGCTAATTCTGGCATTTTCTAGTTTATTTGAAAGACTTATCACAGACAAATTAGAATAAAGCTGAAATATGTTGTAAAGTCTCTTTGGCATCACCCCACTCGGGCCAAGACAGGCCTCATTACATTTAGCATTTAGAGCTGTTTTGAGCAGGCAAGTCAAGTGTGAGGTGGCTCACGTTTTTATATATTTGAATTATATATGCTCTATTTAATTGTTCCATGAAAAGATTGGCAAAGGCACAATTGTTCACATGATATAGTGCAACGTAACTAACACAACTGATTTAAGAGTAGGGAGCACTGCTTGTCAAAGACTCCTTGACACATGAATTTTATTACAAAATGTCAGCCTATGTACTACTTGGATTCCTAACTCACTGCTTGTCCAAGATGTGGCTGATCCAAACAACTACTTCCTGGTTTGTGCAGTTCTGCTGGGTGATTTTTTAAAACCAGACAGATTGTTAAAGATTTAATTTTCTCTTCTTGGGCAGAGAGAAGCGGATGAGACTTATGTTACTTGGTAAAAATATTGCTGTGGGATCTGTGGCATGGAGGAGTGGGACTCGCAGGGTCACAGCTACGGCCATTGTTGGGGTCAGCAAGGAATAACGTGGAGGGGTGCAGTGTGAGAACTCAGGCTGACTCATAAGGGAACATTCACATCTTCTTGGAGAAAGGTGTCGTGAAGGGGAAGAAACGGTTTTAGTTGACTGTTCCATCACTTCTGAGCCGAATTAAAATGGAGGGAAAAGACATGTTTAGAGTTTTCATCTTTAGAACAGCACAGAAAATTATGGAAATATGATTAAAAACAGAACTGTCGATTTCTTATTCTTGCTTTTATCATTTTTCATTTTGAGATTATCTGATGCTAAGTATGAGTGATTTTATATTATTTCCTGTCTTGATATCTGTAAAATGTCACTATAATGCTTAATAGACCCCTCTGTTGCATATTTAACATGCATTAAATAAATAAAGATTATTTTACTCGTTGTAAATAAATGTACTGATATAATCTTTCTCTGATGCTGTAATCCAGCATAATTGTGTGCAGAGTTCTAAGAATGATTCTAAATGACACTTGTAAAATCCCTTCTCTTCAAACTCGGGTGAGACCTCTGTAGACAATTAAGTATCCCTGTGATTATTCTTACGGAAAACGGGAGGTTATCCAGTCATTCTGTAAAACAGAACTTTCCTCTTTCGATGGGCAGAGTATATTTGAAAGAACAGACTGAAGTCAGAGGCTGATCCTCTGTGGGGGAGACACTGTCCCCCTCCTGCTGAGACCTGCCCTGGATGAGTCTCCTTGAAAGGAATGTGAGCAGTTAAGGGGTTGGGAGCAATGTAACCAAAGTCTAGGAAGAAGTGAAGGCTAGGAAGAAGATACAACTTCATGTCTATGGCCTCAGTGAAACATATCCCCAACAGGAATGAACCTGAAGTAGGTCCTTCCTGGCCACCTAAGGAGAATGTAGTCCGTCAAGTACCTTGATTTCACTATCAAAAGCTTGAGCAAAGGATCCAATTACACTGTACCAGACCTCCAACCCATGAGCTGCGTACCATTTTCATAAGCCAGTGAGTTTAGGGACATTTTGCTGCACAGCATCAGAGTATTCATAGTGACTGTGATCCAATAGGAGCTCAGACCTCTTAGAATGCAGAGAGGTATTTTCATTATAATGTGTTGCCAATTCCTCCTTCAAGGGTTCATCTCTATTACTGGATGATAAAAGTCCAAACAAAATGAATTTCAAAATTATAGAAATATAGTTTAGTTAGTCATTTAAGTATATTTGCTGAAGAATATCTCACGTCGATCATTGTTCTCAGAATGGAAGAAATACCTGTAAACACAGAAGACAAAAATATGGGAGGTCGACTGCTTAGGGGGGAGCAGGGGAATTATTAAGAACAATAATAAAAAAGTAGACAGTCACATGCATTCCCAAGAATTTTCTGCATGCGTTCAAAAGTTTTAATTAACAAATTCATCGTACATATTAATTCAATTTAGAGTGATATTACAAATGTGCAGAGTTCTTATTCTGTTTCTTACTGAATCTGACATTTTTTGTTTAGACATAGATTTCTGTTGTTCTTTCTCTGTCTTTTAAAACAAATATGCAAACCCACAATGCAAATCCTGGAGATTTAGAGACCCTATACGTTCGTTCACCAAGATGCTAATGCAAAAGCTAGGATTTTTAGCTTTTGTGTTATAACCTCTGAGTCTATAGAACCAAGATTCAAACCTGGGGAGCCTGACTCCAAGGTGCATATTCTTAGTACCTGAGCTAGTTTATTCCCCACGTCATGCTTCCTATGCTGCCCAGAGAGATGAGCAGAAAACATACATTTATACTATCTGTGTGGTATCTTAGTGCTTAGGCATAGTATTTATTTATTTATTTATTTATTTATTTATTTATTTATTTATAGTCAGAGTCTCATTGTGTGTGGTTGGCCAGGAACTTGCTTTGTGGACAAGGTTAGCCTTGAACTCACAGAGATCTGCCTGCTTCTGTTTCCAGGGTGCTGGAATTAAAGGCATGTACCACTATCCCCTGCAAACATTTTCTTTTAAAGTTATTTTTAAAAAATGTATAAGCCTGTGTGTGTGTGTGTGTGTGTGTGTGTGTGTGTGTGTGTGTATACCACATGTAGGCCTGGTCCCTATAGGTGAGAAGCGGGCCATAGATCTCCTCAGACTGGAGTTATAGAGGATTGCTAGCTGACATGTGCTGGGAACTGAACTAGGATCCTCTGCAGAGCAATGTGTGCTCTTAACTGCCAAGGCATCTCTCCATCCCCAGTCTTTGAATTCATTAACATTTTCCTCTCCCTCCCTCCCTCCCACCCTCCCTCCCTCCCTCTTCTTGTTCTTGATGACCTAAATGATTTCATTAGAGCTGTTTGCAGTATTCTGAGTGATAGATTCTTATAGAAGCACAGGCTCTTTACCCAAGGCTTTACCAATGAAGACAATCTGTCTTTTTCAGCAACATTTAACCTCCCCTATGTTACTTAACGAAGGGCAGGGCCGATGCTCCCTTCGCCTTTGACTACCACTGTCTATGTATAGGTCCTGAGTGGAAAGGGTGGCCATCATGGGTTCATGTGGACAAACCCTGTCTTAGTTACTTTTCTATTGCTGTGAAGAGATACTATGACCAAGGCAACTTACAAAGGGAACATTTACTGGACTTCATGGTTCCAGAAGGTTAGAGTCTGTGATCATCATGGTGGGGACCACGGTAGCTGGCAGGCAGGCATACGCATCTGACATTTCCCATGTGAGTGCTTCACAAACACAAGGCAGAGAGACTTCGAGAATGGTGTGGCCTTTTGAAATCTCAAAGCCCATTTCCAGTGACACACCTCCTTCAACAAGACCACATCTCCAAGTCCCCAAACAGTTCAACCAACTGGGGACCGAGCGTTCAAACACAGGAGCCTATGGGGATCAATCATACTCCCACATTGAATTCCCTAGCTCCAGGGGCTTAGAGACACGGCCTAATGTAAAATGGATCTAGTCCCATCTAGCAACTTCCAAAGTCCCTATGGTCTTTCACAGTCTCAACGCAGTTTAAAAGTCTAATCTCTTCTGTGACTCAAGGCAATCTCTTAATCGTAGTCCTCTGTGAAATCGAAAAGCAAATTGCATACTTCCAACATACAATGGCACATATATTACCATTTCAAAATGGAGGCATTGTTGTATAGAGAGAAAATACTGGACCAAAGCAAAACCAAGACCCAGTAGGGCCAATCCAAACCCTGTAGCTCTATGTCCAATGTCAAAGGACTTCGAGGGCTTTTCTTTTTCTTTCTCTCTCTTGAGCTGGTTTCACGCTCTGTAGGAAGCAGCTCTCCTTAGCAGCCCATGGTTCTGGAATCTTGGGATCTCCAACACAATCCGGCTTCACTGCTACAGCTTCACACCATGGCTTCTCTGGGTCTCCATGGAGGGACTCCTCAGTGGCTTTCCTATCAACCCCTTACCCCTGCATCCTTCAAGACTCTAAAACAGAAGCATGTGGCCAGTGCAGTCAAGTTCTGTTTCCTGCTTCTGCTGCCATGTGGCCTTCCCTTGAACTACATCTGCATGAGATTTGATTTGGTGTTGCTCTTTAGGAGCAGATGATTCTTCAGGCCTCTTGTTTTCAGGGTTTGCTGGATGAGCAGGGTGGGGATGAGCCCCGAGCACTCCTCTCCTTTATTCCGTTTCTCCTTGGCTCTGTCAGCGCAACTCATGGCTCCGACGTTAAAGGGCATGGTGCTATTTTTCTTGCCGAACTGTACATTTCGTATTTCTTTTGCCCGACTTGCTCTTTTTCATTATAGATCAGCATAAGAGTGATTACTAATGACCATGCAACACAGTCAGTATTAGGCCTGGAATCTCCTCTGCCAACGAAATTTGTCCAAAACTCAACTTCACCTTCAATTCTTAGAGCAAGGGCTAAAAGCAGCTGTATTATTTGCCAAAATATCACAAGAATTGTCTCTAGCACAATTACCAATCTTGTTTCCCCCCTGAAACCTCCATAGTCCACATTGCTCTCAGTGCTACTGTTTTGCAAACTCTTACTAAGATGGCCCTTTAATCCCCATATACAGCATTCAACTACTATGTTATACCAAAGTATTCAATATTCTTCAAAAAACCCCCACTCTGAGTATCAATTTCTGTCTTGGTTGCTTTTCCCATTGCTGTAAAAAGACTCCATGATTAAAGCAACTTATATAACACACACACACACACACACACACACACACACACACACACACACACCAGGCAGGCAGGCAGGCACTGGAGCGGTAGCTAAGAGCTTACATCTGAACCACAAGCACAAAGCAGAGAGCTAACTGGGATGGTGTAGACGTTTGAAACCTCAAAGCCTACCCCCAGTGGCACACCTTCTCTAACAAGGCCACACCTCCTAGTCCTTCCCAAATAGTTCCATCAGCTAGGGAAACATTCAGATGTATGAACCGATAGGGGCCATTTTCATTCAAACCTCCACAGATTCAGTGTTTGTCTCTCTTGTGCTGGAAATCACAGCTTCAGTAAGACATAGAAGGCAACAAATAACAATGGCATCCTCTCACAACAATGTTCTACCTCACTCTCCCCATGTTTCACATTTTACATCCTTTCTGTTTCATCTTCCGTGATGTTCTCTGAATCTTTGGATGTAGTGGTGCTGATACAGACGTTCCACCTGCAGGAGCATTCACCCCTCCTCACATCTCTGCACTTTGTCCAGTGATGAGTCTGTAGTTATTTGTTCACTGCCCAAGCTGAGTTTCTCTGACTACGACTTAGCATGTTGGGCAGCACATTTCTGCTATCTTAACAGCTTACTTTGAAGGGTTGCTGATAACTGGATCTGTCTCTTATGTAGATTATAAGTCTTGAAGGCAGAAGCATTTCTCTCATATCTAGTAGTGTTCTAGATACAACCTGGCATGCCATTAATACATTAAATCTCAATTTATCTCAAAATGTGTGTTGTATACAGACAGATACAAACATGAGAGAGAGAGAGAGAAAGAGAGAGAGAGAGAGAGAGAGAGAGAGAGAGAGAGAGAGAGATCCTCCCCCCTAGGTTGGCTCATTCTTTGAAAGCAAGGATTTTCATACTAGCTATTTTCTTCCCATTGCTATATAAAATCTCTTTCCAATTTCAATTGGTAGTCTGGTGTCCTTGGTTTGATTAATGAGTCCATTCAAGCTGTCTACTCCATTTAAAATGATAATAAGTTTGATTGTGTTCCCTTCAACCTTTGTCACTAAAACTAAACAATCTCACTTTAAAAAAGTTAACCTCAAGGCTACACTGGTAACTGCCCTTCACTGGTACTGAAGTGGTCTTTCTTTAGGGCTTTTGTGTATGTACGCTGGAGGTATAATTTATGGATTGATAAAAACTCACACAGTCCTTCTTTATTTTATTTACCTTGCCCTTCGGGTTGATGTTTAATATTCTTATATTCTTGACTGTGCAGGATCCTGGGAATGGTTTGCAATGATTTGATGCATATCCTGAGCAGTGACACTCTGCTTTCTAATGGACTATTTTATAATTAAACGATTGCCTATGTCTCTATTAATATTTTTTGATTATTTATTAATTTTTGATGCAAAGTCTTGCATGTAGCCCAGGATAACCATGAATTTATACTTCTTCCATCCCAGCCTCTAGGAATGGCTGCTGTTAGAAGCCTGTGACACACACTAGTGTTAGAGATTTTCAGTCTGCTTTAGTTTAATATCGCCCCTCTAGTCTGCCTGCTCACTCACTGTAGAGTAAGTATCTTTCTATCCCTTTGTTTCTAACTTAGATCATTATATTTAACAACACTTCCAGACAGCATATAATTTGCCTCCTTCTTTTAAAAAACCCATTCTGCCAAGATTTGTTTTTAATTAGAATGTTTGGTGTAATCATTTTTAATGGCTTTACTGCCCATGGTTGGACTTTTACCCACATTTATTTGTCTTCTCTCCTATACTCTCCTCTCCGGTCTCTGCTGCATTCTCTTGAACTTAGTACAGATACATGTATTGTATATGTATGCATGATATGCATGGTTGTACTTAAAGTGACCCACTGGCACTTCGGTTGCACAGGTGCTTGAATCTCCTTGGAAGTACTGCACTGCTGTTCCTCAAATTAGAAAGCTCCTGAGAGCAGAGGTGCAGATTCTATATCTATTGTCTTTATACAATGGTTATAAAGTGTCTTCTGTGTTATATCATAGAATCCATGATAGAATTCTTGATTTTCCTTTGGACAGTCACATACAACACCATGGCATCAAGAGGTTTTTGATAGTGCTCAGGGAGCTCGTTCAGGTTTTACTTCTCTCTGATTTATTTTTCACTCCCTTTCTTCTTCCTTTGTGGGACTCTGAACTCATATTTGGCTGCAGACTCTGAGATGCTGTTAAAACATCCCCAGTGGTATTTTTTTTCTGCTATCTATATCATCTGACTTCTCCTGGTGCCTTCAAGTACACTGATTAGTTCTCCATTGGTTCTCCAGCATGGAAGAAAGGGAAGTATGGGCCAGAGATGAGAGATCGGGCCTCATAAAAATGCAAGAGGGTTCCTTTAAATTCAACTTCATGGATAACCACCTTAAAACTAAATAGTTTACATATTCAAATTACAATTTCAGAGACTGTTAGATTGGAGAATAAAATAAGACTTTTGTGCTAGGTACATGAACTGCACCATATGAAACAAAAAAGACAAAAGAAACCCATGGTAAGAGTGAAGGGGGCCAGCAACCCTAGCCAAAACGGAGCAGAGGAGAGCAAGGAATGTTGTCAGCAATAAAGAACGCTGCTTCCCAATTAAAGGTCAGTTAATATGCACTCAACTAATATACGGAAAGTAGAAATAGGCCACCGGTAATTGTAGCTGGCAGAAGAAAGAATTTCAGTAAGTTATATAGAAAAGAACAAATCAGTGGTTGCTGAGTTCTGAGCATGCGTAGACCAAGAGGGAGCACTTTGGGATCAGGGAAGCGTTAGATTACGGTCAGATTAAGTGGGAATACGCATTTGTGAGAGAGCACTAGAGGGCACACTGGAATTGGGTACATTTTGTAAATTGTAGCTCAGTAAAGATGACCTAACATATTTTATATTTGGACAGGGATATAGCTCAATGGAGGAGCGTTAACCTAGCATTCATTAAGCTCTGAGGTTTTATATCCAGCAAGCAATTCAAGCAGCAAACAATTGCAGGGGGTGGAGTGAGCAAAGCCCTGAGTGGACGTGGGCTGTTGAAATGAGCACAGCCATGCCAAGTGCCTCACCCATGGGAATGGAGTGGAGCTCAGATGGATGGCCAAGCCTTCCTCTGGTCCACATGTGGATGTTGGCATTGTGTGTAGACCATGTTCACCATAGCTTTCTCACTTAGATATTTATAGCCTGAAGATTGCTCTCCTACAGAGATGGCTCCTACTCAGGCTCGCTGACCTGCCTCACCATTTGGCTGTAAGCAATAACCCTGCCTCTGTGCTCAACCACATATGATGACTGTGGGGTGCTGTGGCTTCTTAACAGAGCCCAGTCCACCCAGCACCAGCTTTTCTATCTGTCACTCTTCATTTCCCCAGCAAACAATGGGAAGCACTGAATTTGTTCTATTAATGTGGAATTTATTTCCAGAGATTTTAGGGTAGATTGGCTCAAAAAAAAAAAGTTAGGACTTAAGGAAAAAGTAAATACAGTGTTCCCTCAACAGTTCTCATAGTACAGTGGACTATATTATTGTGGGAAAATGGTGTTTTCTTTGGTGAACATTTTTGAAAAATAGTGCCATGTAATCTCTACTTGGAAAGCCAGTCTCTACCAGCCTCTAGTAAATTCTACAGAGAAGAACTTCCTTAACTTGACTTGAATCAGTGCAGCGCTTCCTAAATTTCCATAGTCCATCAGTCAGTCATCAGTAAATTTGGAGGATGTCACTCACCCAGGCGCCACTTAGGTATTGCTGAAGTATATAGTGCCCATCAGAACCAGACAAGGATGATTTGAAATGGATTCAGTCAGGGTCATTTCCTCATATCCCATAACCACACTGCCATGTAGGAGTGGGGACTTATGGGAAACAGTTGGTGGTTCAGATCCAGGAATCCCCAAGATGAGAGGAACTAAAAGCTAAAGAAGCTGGGGTAGCCACAGCTCGGGGCTTCTATGAGTATAGAGGGCAAGTTTGGTGGACATCAGCGAGCAAAAAAATAGCAGGGGGTGGAGAGAATTCTGAGAGTTTTAGTTTATCAAATGATGACTTCTTTTATTTCACTGGGTTTGTTAAATGTAGAAATTGTTCAGAACAGACAATCAAAGACCGTTTCTAGATTATGAAGACCACCATTAAAATTGTGCTATTTTTATGCGTACAGGTTTGTAGATGTAAGTAGAGGCGCCCATGGAGGCCAGAGATGTTGGATCCCTTGGGACCTGGTGTTAGAGTCCTGTGGTGTAGGTGCTGAGAACCGAGCTTGAGTCCTCTACAAGAGCAGTGTGGGCTCTGAAGGGCTGAGCCACTGCTCCAGTCCCGGAAGACTGTTGTCCTCTCAGAGAGAGAGACAGTAGATTAGATGGTTCCCAATGAGTTCATTGTTGCCGTGTCTTCAGCAAAGAGAGGACCAAGTGACATGGAGTCCGGGAAGGCTGACAGCCAACCTTAAATTATTTCGCAATGTATGATCTTTGCATCTATAGACTGGCGACAACTGCTCATAACTCATATTGATTCATACCAGGCAGTGCACTGAACATACAATTAATAGTTGACTCCATTGGCGGCCAGCTGGTACCGCCATAATTTACTACGAGAATGGTTTGGTCTAGAATGAGCAGGAGTTACACTGGGAACTGTATTTTTTAGCATTTTAAAGGTCAGACCCAACTCTTATTAATTTAGTCAGAGGGTTAGTTTCATTTAGCAGAGGATTTGTGCTGATACAAAGTCTCTGATATGCTAATGTGAGGCTAAGCTAAGCAAAAATCTCTTATCTTTGACTTTAAAGTTGCTTTTGATTTTAATGGCTAATGAAAGCCAGATTTAGGATATTCTAGGAGAACTTTCAGAGTCTCAGCAAGTAAGACATGGAGGAGTCACTTTGGTTGGCATATTTTACAAAATATTTAAGTATTTTTTTAAGCAATCAGTATTTTTTTTTCTTCAAAGAAGGCCATACCAAAGAGATGACTGTGTGATCAAAGAGTAGATGTAGGTAAATTAAACATCACAAGGTTTTCTGTTTGCCACATCAACACTGAGAAGGCCAAGGCAGGAGGATTGGAAGTCCGAGGCCAGTCTGGGTTACACAGGGAGACCTAAATAACGAAACAGAAAGAAGGAAAGAGAAAGGGGGAAATGGTGTAATTATAATCTCAAAAATAATTTTAAAAGGCAAAAATAATGAAAAAAAAAACCCCATTACCAACAACAAAAGCTTCAAACAGTTGAACACACACACACACACACACACACACACACTCATAAACACAGACACACTCATAAACATAAGATAAACATAAGTTTTTACAGGGCTGTATTATTATTAACAATTGTGAGGTTGGAGAGATAGCTCAGTGGCAAAGAGCATTTGCTCTGCCGATCCCTGGCACCTACATAAACAGCCAAGTATGGCTCAGAGGACAACTGTGGGGAATCTGCTCTTTTCTTCTTCTGCTTGGGCCCAAGGACCTCATATCAGGCCATTATGCTTGTGGGCAAGCCTCCCCACCAAGCCATCTCTCTGCATGGCCCTGTCCCCTGCCCTCAGAGAAACCAAAATGTTTAAAGTTAGTGCGGACTCCAGCCTTTTTAATATTGTGTGGCTGAGCAGACACAACCTTACTTCATGTTAATGCTGTCAAATGGCTGAAGCCTTTTCTAACTGTGAGAGAGCACCAGGCAAAGCCAAGGTGAGGTAGCTTCAAGGTAATTAGTCAGTTCTCATAAGTACAGCCTGAGTAATGGGCAGAAAATATAGACAGATGAACTCTTTTAGATCAATTGAGATTAAAAAGCCATTACAATTAACTGCAATGTGTGATAGACAATGATTTATTTCCTGGAAGAGATTCTTTTGAGATAATTGGTAAAATATGAATAGGTTCTACAGACGAAGTGCACAGAGCATCTGAGTTACTTTCTAGATCCTGGTCATTGATTACAGTAGAGAATGCCTTTGATTTGGGAAATCCACTCCTCGGTGTTTAGAAATAGCAAGGTATCTGGTCTGCAAGTTGCTCTTGAAGGGCTCAGGAAAATCTCTCTTCACATGCAGGCACATACACTCAACTCACATATACACACCCATGCTCAGGGAAAAGTAAATTGAGCGTGGGAGCATGCCGTAATTGGGATTCTGGATGAACTGCGCATCGAAATTATTTGTAATGTTATTGCTAAGCATTTTCTGGAAGCTTGACGCCATTTCAAAATAAAAAGTTAAAATCACTCACGGAAAGTTTTGGGTTAGCAAAGTCAATAAACTCCCTAATTTGTGTCTCTAGCTTCAAAGTCAATAAATTCCCTAGTTTGTGTCTCTAGCTTTTGGTACATTTTTATTTTTGTGATTTTCTCCATTTACTAGCGAAGAATTCATGTAACTCTTCACTCACAAATTCAGTGTCTTCCAGTGTAATATATTTGTCCTGAACATGTTTTCATGAGAGATGCTAGTATTTTTTTCTTAAATTCGGGTAGATCCACTTATAAATTAAAGTCAAGGGCAACCTCAGTTGTGTAAGAGATCAGAGAGCTGTACCGTGTGTGTTCTGCTCAATCTTCTCTCCCCAGTTACACCCATTTCTGCAAGACTCTGGAACGCAGTTAGCGATTAAAGTCTGACCTTTTCTTCCCGATCACATGACTTGCTTTTGGACATTGGGTGTTAGCAGGTGAGATGCAGTGGTCTGAAGTCTGGATATACCCTGAGGTCAAGGTTATCGCCGAGCATTATAGGTTTAGGGGCACATGCTCTTCCCCATAAAGAAACTGTTCCTTTAGAGAGGCCGTGCATTCTGAAATCGAATTTCTTCCAAATCGTCTCTTCTGGAGTCTTCCCAGGAAACTTTGAAGGAAGAGAAATGAAGTCCCTAAGGTGCAAAAGTTAATTCACCAAATGAGTAGTATCACCTTTGAAACTCTGAATACACGTTTCCTCCCCATGGAGTAAGTGCCCCAGTGTAAAGAGCAAGCTTCCCCACTCACCCCATCATAAATCAAATATTTCAGGAAGAGTCAACCTCTGTGCTCGGATGTAGCAGTGACCCCACAAGTGAGAAGTCAGCGAGGGCAGCGATGGCCCCTAAAGGTTGGACACTCTTGCAGGTACAGGGATACCAGGGAGAGGGCAGATCCAATCCTGTGTATCAATAAAAAGCAGGGAAGAAGAAATACGGCTGGCAATGTAGCTCGGTGGTAGAGGGCACACTCGGTGTGCGTGAAGCCTTGGGTCAGTAATGTCCCACATGAGGATATAAAGGGAGCGGGTGAAGATGGTAGGAATACATAAAAGGGAAAAATTCCATTTTTACTCATCCAGAAATACTTATGACATCAGGCATTTTACCGTCTGTCAGTTTTAAAATTCAAATTGCTTTCTCACTCCACCTTTCTTCACCTATTACATTTCCTTTTAGATTTTATTTATTTATTCAGAGCTTTTGAGCCAAGGTCTCAAGTATGTAGCTTCGGCTGGCCTAGAACTTGGTATGTAGGTCAGGCTTGCTTCCAACTCACAGATTTGCCATTGCTTCCTGAGTGCTGGGATTAAAGACACGAGCCACCATGCTTAGCTTAATTTTTAAAAACTACTTTTTTTTTTTCACTAAGCAGCTGAGCGTGACCTCGAACTCCCCATTCTCTGTCTCCAAGCTCTGCTTAGATAATTTGAGAAGGGAAAGACTTGGCTAATGGGAAGCCAACCTGGGAATCTCTGGCTTGAGTTTAGTGAGCTTTAGTTGCAGTACTTTCCATGAGGTACAGTTTTTTCTAGAAGTTTCTGTGAAGCCAGGGTTCAGGACTGTCTCAGCATACTATAGCCCCACACTTCGTGCTAGGATACCTGGAGCTATAGCCAGTCTGCAAAGACTTCTTCCAGTTGTCAGATAGATCCGAACTAAGTGTGGCATTTGGTTCTCAGTCATGCCTAAGTAATAGGCCCTTCTCCTCAGAAATGAACTCAAGAGCACAGAGCTTTCGATGGTAAAACTCACCACACCATTTTCTTTCTTGGGAATGGAGCAGAATGGCATTTCTCAGGATTCCTGTGTTACACAGACATACAGACAGTGCTGCAGCCGGCAGGTGCTCCCGTGACTGAAGCAGTGTGTTTATGCATCCCCACTGATTGGATCATGACTTAGCATATGTCAGGCATCTAGCCTGACAGTCTGTTGTTTCCAGGTTAAATAAATGACACGAGAATCTACTGTTAGCAAATAGATTGGTGCTTTCTAAAGACACTCACAATAAAATATGTACCTTTTATTTTAAAAGATGATCGTATTTTGATGTTATTCTGTAGTGTTATCCCAACAGTTTTATAGTTTAGTTTGCTCTGTGTATTTCCTATTAAGTTCTGTAATGCTGTTGTTGGTATTCGGGGAATACTAATTTTTATGTCTGTGGGTTTATGTGTAGCAAGTTGACCCAATGGCATATGGATGTATCTTTTTAACTTTTAATGTGTGTGTGTGTGTGTGTGTGTGTGTGTGTGTGTGTGCGTGTGTGTGTGCCTGTGGAGGTGGAGGACGGCTTTCACAGGTTGATTCTCTTCTTCTACCAGGTGGGACCTGGAGATAGAACTTGGATCCTCAGTCTTCTGACAAGTGCCTTCACATGGAGTCGCTGGCCCCAAATGTATCTCCTCTCTCCTTCTCGTTTTATGTTTACACCATTGTTATTTGTAAAGATATAAATGACTTCATTTCCCCCCTCTCCACTTTCTCTTCACTTCTTTAAGGTTTACAAACTACTCAGTGATTTACTACAACAGTTTTAGAGCTAAAGAGATAGCCAATCAAGAACACACATCGGCCTAATCACTCCACATCCTTCTGTCAGCATCTTGGTAAGCATAAGTAGTTACCTATTTGTGTCTGAGCTCAGTGCTTCTTTCTGAGCAGGTTGCGATTGAGCTTCAGATGGAAGGGAGACATCCTGTCCAGCGTATTGGACAGGAGGAGCAGAGGCAGTGAGAGTGACGACAGTTTCCCGTTACTCTCTTGCAGCAAACTGTGCTGGGGTTCTCTGCAGATGTCTTTCCTTTTGAAAAGGGTGCTCTGTATCCCATGACCATCCCTGCTTTGTCTGGTAAAGTGCTGTGCTCTCATGATGCCGTGTTTTCTTTAGCCAGTGTTCTCTACAGTGTCTCTCTTCTGCCACTTTATGTCTTGGGTACATCCTATGGCATCCTCCCCTAAATAGTGTTCCGTGTTAAGAATGCTATTATTTTTGTGGTCAGGATAATTTTGGGATATTAACAGGTCTCATCTGAAAACCATGGAAGTTTCCAGGACACTGCTTCTCTTATTGGCACATACTAATTATTATGCAGAGTAAGGACTTCGTTATGACAATCCAGTATATGCATACATTATGCTGAGACCCCACCCCTTCCCTCCTCCCTCCCTCCTTCCCTCCCTCCCTCCTTCCCTCCCTCTCTCTTCTTCCTCTCTCTCTCTCTCTCTCTCTCTGTTTTGCTGTTGTTGTTTTAGGTTTTTGCTTTTTTGAGACAGGATTTCTCTGTATCGCCCTGGCTGTCCTGGAACTTACAGCACAGACCAGGCTGCTCTTGAACTCACAGAGATCCACTTGCCTCTGCCTCCAGAGAGCTGGGATTAAAGGTGAGCACTAGCATCACCTGGCTATTATTCTTCATGTCTCCCCACTTTCTTTTTTACTTCCTCTTGCTTAACATCAGTACACTCACTTGTAATCTCAGTGCTGTCTATTGAGTCTGGCTCAGCCAGGAATGCCAGTACTGCAGGCTGAGTGGGAAGGGGTTTGGCCCAAGGCTCCCACCTTCCTCCATGGCAGATCATGGCCATGGTCATTGCCACTCACCCTCCTCCATCATGACCACTGTCCCTGTTTTCAGGCTTTGCCCTTCCATCTCCCAGATGCCCAGTGTTTGATCTCCCAAGGGTGCACTGTGAGGTATTAAGAACAGCTCTGTGGAGAACTGCCTCCTTCTCAGATGAGAGCCACCCGTGTTCCAGCATGTTTCTGGTGACATTTCTTGGACTCTGGCTCCCAGTCGACTCCTGAAACCGTTGACTTCTGGGATATGTTCATACCAAAGAGTCTTACTTGAACTCAGTCACCATTAAAGGCCTCTGCTTGGCTCCTGGGCAACTTACCATCCTGGTCATATAAAACTTTACAGGTGTAGTTTGTCCATCTGTGTCTCCTTGCCCTCATCCTTTGATACAGTTTAGATAGGTGTCTTTGATGTAAAGTCTCCAAGAAAGGGGCACATATCAGTGTCTAACTTTATAATCTTCTGGACCCCAGAGGACATGCTGATCTCTATTTAGGTTATTCACAGTGGTCCTCCTTTTGGTACTTTGGATGTACTGGGCCTGTACCTTTTGTAGTCTTGTCAACAACTCTCCGGAAGTGGAACAAGTCAGTTAAAGTCAATAGATCAAAGAGTTGGGCATATTTTAAATTTTATTTTATCTTTGTTTTTGGATTGAATTTAGGGCCATTTACATGGTGAGTAAGTGCTTTACCACTGAACTATATATACCTCTAGCCACACATTTAAAATTTAAACAATTCTATTAAAGTTTTGTAACCAACAACAACAACACAACAAAATCCTAGGGTATAGAAAGTTGGTTCAGTGGTTAAGAGCACTTGCTGCTCTTCCAGAGAACCTGACTTTGGTTTCCAGCACCCACATCAGGATGTTTACAGCCTTCTGTAACTCCTGATCCAAGGGATCAAACACCTTCTTCTGACCTCTGAGGACACTTGGAATACTCTGTAATATACCCACAGAAAGTTACACACACACACACACACACACACACACACACACACACACAGAGAGGGAGAGAGAGAGAGAGAGAGAGAAGTAGATCTTTAAAAACATTCCATTAAATGCACACTTTCTTTTCTTTTAACAAATGAATATTTCTCCACTTACTTGGACATTTAAAACACTTTATTTTCCAATATTTAAAATAAAATTGCATTTTTGCACTAAGTAGTATTTTAAATAATGTGAAGCTAGTTTATTTATAATTTTACTAATTTAAAATTTTCTTTTGGGACCAGGGCTCAGCCCACATAGGCTAGCCTTAAACTCTCTGTATAGCTCCAGGTAACCTTGAGTGTGAGATTCCTTCTGTTTCAGCCTCCCTCTGAACGTTAGGGTTATAGGTCTGCAGCATCCGGCCCAGAGGTTGAATCATCTCAGAGCTGATTTTCCGTAGCTCTTGCAAGATTCCTGATGATGTCCTTTGTCCATTTCCCCATTTTGTTTTACTGTTTTGTATTAGTTCTTTCAAAACAAGAGATTTATTTTTATCATTGTGTGTGTGTGTCTGTATGTGTGTACATATATGGGTGCAGGTGCCTGAAGAGGCCAGAAAGGGGCGGTAGATCCCCTGGAGCTGGAGTTTCAGGAACTGTGAGTCACCTGATGTGGGTGCAATTGCTCCAGCCACCTGCAGTGGCTTCTTTATCCCAGGCAACAGACTCATCATCTGGCATACGAGTTGAAAAATATAGTTTTTCCTATTTGTCATTTGCCTTTCACCCTGTTTGTTTTGTTATTGTCATTGCTGTTTGCTACTTTGGTATCCATTTTTAGATTTTACTTCTTTCAGAGCTTCCCAGTCCTTTGTCATGTTTATAGTTATGGTGCCAGTCTTTCATTTTTAGCTATTGTCCGATAAATAATGGAAGCTTCACTCATCTGGATAGAGAATTTTCTTCTAGTAATTTTTGTGACGTAATGCTTCCGTCTCCGTTGTTGATGGTTCCTTTATTTCCCTCTTTATCTCTAGCCCATAATTGTTAAGTACTGCACAAATGAGTTTGTCAGAAAAATAGTAAACTGGCTTTTGGAAAATGGACTATGAAACTGTGAAAGGGGAAATGACACCTTCGTGTTTCTGAAAAAATTTCAAATATGCAAACTACATGATTTTGAAGTTCAGAAGAGGGGCGTGCTGTGGGTAATTTGGGGAGGGCTAGCCTTGGCATTACCTTAGCTTCCTGGATCAGGGCATGCATACGGCTCCTGATGTCATACAGTCATTTTCCTGATCACAGCACATAACTCTCCTTGCGGGGGAGTTTTCTCGAGAATTGTGTAAGCGATGGAGGACACATCACCGGTTTGAGACCAGGGTGGCCATTCCGATTTCCAAAGTATATTTATTGCTCACTCTTTGATTATCATTGGTGTAAACAAAAACCAAGGTTGGTAACTTCCATTTGAGTCTTTCATCTGGGTGAGCAGGTCACTTCGAAGGGGGAAATTAGGCTCTGCTGGAAGCTTCTTTCAGCAATCTCAGCATCTTTGTGATCAAAGAGAACAAGGCAGGACAGCAGGTTTCTTAGAAAGAGTAGGAGATCAGCATTGTGCCAAACTGAGTTTAGGACTAGGGATGTGACTCAGAAGTAGAAATCAAAGTGTAGTTGTTACTTCTGTCTCCTGGTCTGTCTATACTGAAACTGCAGAAGGATACAGTACCTGCTAATATTCTCAGACACTGTCCTGAAAAAAGAGCTGCTTTGGGTGTCTCCCTGTTTTCTCTGGTTTTCTAGTCATAAAATAAAACAAAACAGAACCCCTGTTGCTAATAGAGGAGTGGATAAATAAAACATGGTATACATGTACAATGGATTCTTTTCATACAAAAGAACAAAATTATGTTGTTTTCAGAAAGATAAAAATGATTTTTCTCTTTTGTGGTTCCTAGATTTTATATAGATATATAAAATCATTTATGTGTATCTGAAATGATAATAGAAGCAAAAATGTAGGGGGAAACAAAGTGCTGATGGGAAACAAGGGGGCTGATGGGAAACGAGGAGGCTGATGGGAAACAAGGGGGCTGATGGGAAACGAGGGGGCTGATGGGAAACAAGGGAGAGAAACAGGGAGAAGAGGGTGTAGGTGAGAATTTGTTCAACGTGAAGATGTATTTGTTCGAAAATTTAAAAAAAATTGATACAACCTCTTTTTTTCCGATTTCATGAGGGCGTTTACTTTGTTGACAAACATTTACTCTTTCTCCTTTTTTTGCAATACATTTTATAGTCTTTATTTTTCCTCAAAGTGGATTTTGGGATGCTTCTTGTGCTCAAGTCTGTGTGGCTCTTGAAAGTAGCACAGGATACTGGGTAGAAACTCGGGACATTAGGTTTATGTGGAAGAGAAAACAGATTGTCACTCAGGTATACAATCGAAGGCTGGCGATGTGTGGATGTATTGTTCAGTGATAAAAGAATGACCTGGAAAGATAGGATTCCACTCAGAAGCTCCCACTGTTCAGAAGTCTTTCTGCCACTTGCTCTTTCTGGCTCCCAGAGGTATTAGGAGGGAATCACTAGCTGTTTTGAAGCCTCAAGGAGAGCTCTGGAGGGAAGGGGTGTGGATTCACCAAAGTAAGCTGATGCTGATCAATACTTTGTCATTAATGCAGGGTCATGTTCCTCCATCTTTCTGTATTGATGTGGGATCTGCTTAGGACACGGAGAGATGGATGAATCTCTTACTTGCTTCTCCAGCAGATGTCATAGATATTTCTAGTACAAAGCAATCTATGCATGTGGGCTTTACCGTGAGTTGACTGAGTGAGGTAACAGTAACTCATGTAACTGTGAGCTACCTTCACCTCAGTTTCTCCATTTTCCCCACATTTATCGGATGCATTTGCTGACTCCTTTTTTTTTTCAAGATTCGTTTCTTTTTACTTTATGTGCATTTGTGTTTTGCCTGCGTGTATGTGTGTGAGACGGTGCCAGATCCCCTGGGACTCCATGTGAGATCCTCTGGAAGAGCTGTCAGTGTTCTTAAGCCACCATCTCTGACACTTATCAGTCTACTTCTAAAACATTCCTGCAACCACACATTTTCTTTGTTACTTAAAAAAATTTTTTTGAGATAGATTTTTCTACATAGTTCAGGCAAGACTTTCAGTTCCCTGCCTTTGCCAAAGGACAGGAAAGGGCTTGTATGTACACATGCCTAGCTACTGTTTTCTATGCACTGTAACAATTCAAGTCCAAACCACACTCATGTCTCACCCAGATACAGGCACAGCTTCCTGTTGTCTTCCAAATCACATGTTCATCTCATTACAATCTCTTTGGTACTTAGCTGCTCTTGGGAGTCATCTTTTAAAAACACGAAGGATCATATCACCCCCTATCCTTCTCCCCGTCCCCCACCCTTAGGACTGACAATGAGATCTCACTGTTTCTCAGATAAAACCAAGCCTGGAGGACTGTCTTAGTCAGGGTTTCTATTCCTGCACAAACATCATGACCAAGATGCAAGCTGGGGAGGAGAGGGTTTATTCAGCTTACACTTCCACATTGCTGTTCATCACTAAAGGAAGTCAGGACTGGAACTCAAGCAGGTCAGGAAGCAGGAGCTGATGCAGAGGCCGTGGAGGGATGTTCCTTACTGGCTTGCTTCCCCTGGCTTGCTCAGCTGGCTTTCTTATAGAACCCAAGACTACCAGTCCAGAGATGGTACCACCCACAGGAGGCCCTTCCCCCTTGATCACTAATTGAGAAAATGCCTTACAGCTGGATCTCATGGAGGCATTTTCTCAACTGAAACTCCTTTCTCTGTGATAACTCCAGCCTGTGTCAAGCTGACACATAAAACCAGTCAGTACAAGGACCCAGGCTGCTCTGGCTTATGCTGTCTCCAGTTTCATTTTATATTTTCTCCCGCTTTTCTTGCTGCTCTTCTGCCTTTGGAGCAGGCTGTCTGGTCCTTTTGAGGCTCCAAACCTTAGGCTCAAGGCTTTCCTGTGGCTTCTCCTGCAGCTCTGGGAGCGGCTCCTCATCATACTTTCAGCAACAAAGAAACAAATCATAAAAAGTCTGACAATCACTCAGAGCTTTGTTCTCACCTTCAAAGGTAACCTTGCCTCCGAGTGGTTCTCTTCATCTTTCTGGTCGTGATTAGTAAGCACATTTACATCTCATTAATTTCCTTAATCCCTTACCCTTCTTTTGCAGTGTAAACTCATATTGCTTGCTCTGGTGGTTGTAGCATGTAACAGGGGTTGGTGAACAAATGGGTTCAGATGAATCCTGGTTCACCAGTGACATTTGATGGGTGATTGGTAACAGTAAAACCGAGAGATGTTTAGCCAGAGTCGGGAAGGAACAGTGTGGAAGTAAGAAGAGTGTAAAGGAAGACTGAGATCTTGTCCATAACAAGCAGGCAGCTCCATGCACGCATCTGTAAAGCAGTTTCAGATGTATCTTCAATATGGCCATCTTCTGATGCTCATATCTTCTTGTCTTTATTTAAAGATAGATAGGGTCTTACTGTGTGGCCCAGGTTGGTCTGGAACTTGTGATTCTTCTGCTGAGTGACTGCAGGAAGGCCCAGCTGATCTAATCAACTCTTTAGATACCTGTGGAGAGACCCTTTTGATGGTGGATGCTTCTAAGTGCCTGCCCTGAGAATTTTACGGCAACAGGCCAGGTCTTTGGATGGGATCTCTTTTTGGAGGTTTTATTATTATTTTATTATTATATTCAGAATGGAACTGAGGATTTGTGCATATTTCTTCTATCTTCTATTCTCTGGAGTTTTTGAGAAAAGAATGATTTTCTGGGTTATACAGAAATTATGAGCAAGAAGAATTATCCATTCTCATGGTAATGGAGGGGTTGATGACAAGTTTGCCATCTTCCTGTTTGTCTTCCTAAGTACCCATCTGGAAGATTTGGAATTTATTAAATTTAGAACAGTTTTGTTTGCCTAATGTGGACTTTGGATGCAAGAGACAGACCCTTTCCAGCATTCTTGGAGCAGGTACAACTTAAACTCGCTCTTGCTGGATATTGTCTACTTGGCATAGGAACTCTAAGAAAATACTTGGGTAGTATCTTTAATGGCTATACAGAGTAGTGCTTTAGGAATGCTCTAAAGGTTTCCTCATCGCAGATTCCAAGAGTTAATAAACTCCCAGAAAGCAAATCAAGTTGATGGTAAGTAATTTCACATATTCTTGTGGTAATATTACCTAACGATATTTTATCACGACTTTAGGTCTATTGGCAAGGAATTGGAATAGTGTATAAAATTGGGTCGGATATGTAGCTCCTCCTTCTTTGCTCATCTGTTTCCTACATGTCTTAATGCTTCCCCTGAGCAGTCACCCTTAGTTACTCATGTGCACTTTAATTGTAACGAGTTAGAACTTTCTTAAAGTCTCACAGCAGGTCACAGGTTCCAGATCAGACCTCAGCTTAATTGATGACTTCATTCTTTTGACCCTAGAAGAAGAAATTGAGGTAAAGAAAAGAGATAGGACTTTGTCTCCATCCCAGAGAATGTCAGTAATAGAGTTTATAGAAGAGCATTGAGCAGTTGCCCCACTTCTGGTAGACATTCGCTATTTGACACAAAGAGTCAGCTGTCTCACCTGGTAGAAAATTGATTTGATTTGTGGTCTTTTTATTCAGTGATAGAGAAAAAGAAAAAAAGAAGTCAACCAAGCACAGAAATAAATTCCCGAAGGGACTTTTTAGAGTAACAAAAAGCAGTGTTGGGGAGGGTAGACAAGGGTGGCAGAGCAAGGGGAGGAAGTAAAGGGACCATGGTGTCCTGTTTCAAATCACCATGATGGATCTTAGAGGCAGGGGGCTCGTAGAGAAGTTCTCCTTATTATAGGAGAAGTGAAGGAAGATGAAGTCAAACTAGAGGCTTGAGATTTCCGGGATGCAGCAGAAGATGCTGGATCAGTTGCATCATTCCAACGCCCACACACCCCATTGGACCCAGTGATGGCCTTTTACCTGTTCCTTGCTCTTCCCAGCGGGTTTGCCTGCTTAGCGAGTAAGCATGTATTCACTTTAGTCTACGCTCAACACTACGTAGATGGCAAATACTTGCTGAATTACAGGCAAGAGAAGAGTCCCTGAGCAGGCCCAAGGCTAAAATAACCCTTACTGAGTCCTTTGCATTTGATACAATAAGATTAGACAAACTCAAGCTATTTGGGAAAAAGCTACTTGTCACCCATCAGGATGACTATTAAACATATATGATTTTGTGTGTGTGTATGTGTTATGTCTAGCCATGTACAGGTACAATCTGAAGAATACCAAGGGTCAGTGATGATGTTCAGTGGATCTCCAGTGTACTGCTGGTGAGAAAGTGCAGGGACTATGGAAAAAATCATAGTGATTTTAAAAAAAGCACAAAAGGGATTTCCATATTATCCCTTAGTTTCACCAATGGCATCATCTAAAAGAACTGAGAAAGGGTTTTAAGTAGGTATAGGAATACATCTCTCCTCATTGAAACATTG
Organism: Rhynchomys soricoides; assembly: GCA_019843965.1. Lineage (NCBI taxonomy): Eukaryota > Metazoa > Chordata > Mammalia > Rodentia > Muridae > Rhynchomys > Rhynchomys soricoides. The sequence continues at coordinate 5,478,820 of JADRCH010000035.1, read as the reverse complement.
TGGCCAAAAGATGGAGTCAACTCACTGCCCCCTGGCCAGTGAATGGCTACATATAGCGTATAATGAAATGATATGTGGCCTCACAAACAATGTTTTGGCACCTGCTATGACATGGATGAACTGGGAAAACATTCTGCTAAGTGAAAAAAGCCAGCCATAAAAGGGCGAGTGCCCTGATTCTACTGATATACACTCTCCTCAGGAGTCAGGTATCCGGAGACAGAAAATAAACAATGGCTGACCGTGGTCAGAGGCCAAGGATAGGGAGCTCTCTGTGGTACAGATGCAGTCTCAGAAGGTAAGGTCTCCCGGTGACGCGGAGACAATTACATGGCAGTGTGGGTATATCTAATATCGTGGGAAAATGGATAAAATGATTTAATATCTTGCAATGTGAATATAGTTTAGCATATTATTAAAAGTACAAAAAAATCAAGAGAATAAAAGGAGATGCTGTATAAAGGACTGTTTACATGTCCCTTGTAGGCTGTTATGATCCTCAAAGTGACAAGGGGCGGATTGCTTTCTAGAGGGGTCTTGATAAGGTTTGGACAGAAAAGCTGTCCAAACAGAATGGGTGTAATTCAGCCTCGTGTCTATGGAGTGATCTCACCTTAGGCAGGCAAGTGTCACATGCATTATGGCAGAAAACCTCCCTCGTGTGTAGATAGACCACAGCATCCAAGTCCACCATGACACCCATCACCTCTGCTCTGACGAAATCTCCCTCATTAGAGAAGTGGAGGCTTTTATACCTTTTGTTCTTTGTTTCTTCCCCCTCTTCATTTGCCAACAAAAGAGTTGTCAAAAGTAATGTTTATAATAATTTAACGGATTATTTGCTTATTAGATATTAATCATTCTGCCGCGCCCAGGGCCCATGCTGGTGCTCTACTGCTACAGCAGTGATTCTGATCTCAATTAGATTATGTCTCTCTCCTTTACCTCCTCATAAATCATTCCGGCAAACTGAAATTAACAGCTACTGGAGCGCATTAATAATCTGCCTCACACATTGGAAAATGCATTAGCCGGAACCCTACCATCGCTCTGACTGGTAAGCACATCATTTTGTTTATGAAATATAAACATTTCATGGAAGAGATCTCCCATATTTCTCTGGGCCCCTGACAGCTAAAATGATTGCACACAATTGCCAGTCAGTCATGCGCCCAAATAAAGTTTGTTTAAAGTCATGGTCCTGTGACCGCCCCATTTTCTCAGGCACTTAAAAACCTACATTTAAAATAAAAAATCCCCTGTGGTCACGAAAATAATAATCCCTTTAAAATGATACCTCACGTGAATACACTTCTTTGCATAGTTTACGAAGTGCTTTCATGTTGCCCCTGCCCCTGAGATATTGGGGTGCTATGGTGATTCACCCTGTATCCTCCTTCCCCCCACAAGGGAACTAAGGCTGAGAGATGAAATTGTTCGAGGTCACCCAGCAAGTGGTGGAAGGCGGTGGAGTGCGGGATTTGGGTGTGCGGCTCATGCTTCTTTCTGGGCTCCGCCTTCTCTCTGGCAAACCAGACTCCCTCAGCATCTGTGTGTCCTCCTCCTCTTCCTGTGTATTAAATGCGTTCGTACTGCAGCCTGGTGTCCTTCATAGATGGATAAGTTGACCCGCCTTTCTTTTAGCAGGGAGAAAGCAAAGCTTAGCAGACTCCGAGGGAGGGAACCGATCGCTTTCATTATTCTAATTTACAACCCCCCGCCCCCCTCCCCCCGCAGCCATGTTGTGCGTACCTTAGCAGTGGTGTGTGCTGAGACAGGAAAATGAGACTTGGTACAGGAGAAGCATGTCTTCCTTCCTTTGTGGTCAGAACTTGCTATGTGATGTAAGTACTTAAGCATCCTTCCCCCCCACCCCCCAACAGCAAGATGACCGTGAAGTTGATTTGTCTTTGGTTGTGGTGGTGATGCTCACACGATTTTAGCAATGAAGCTACTGGCATCGCTGCGCCATCTGTAGCAATCAGAAGTGTGAAGTGTAGCATGTTGCAACAGCCCCAGCCACAGAATGAAATAAAGGGACCCTGGATTTGTTATAATGCGTTTAAAAAGATTTATTGACAATCACAACTTCAGAAAAACGTTACCAAAGCGCCACTGATACCATTTCTTACTGTTCCTGGCCCAACCCTGGGTTGGGCCATTCGCTCTAAACGTCAGCTGAGAAGGAAACACAGGTAAAACTCATGCCAGCCCTACTTCAGAATTTCCGGGAGCGTCTGGGGGAGTGTGAAAAGATATAGTCAGAAAATCTTTCAGAATTATGCAGGATTTTAATCAACTATGGCGTGATCAAGCCATTGAATGTGTTTTTTTAAAGGGTATCTTTCCAAGCCCAGAGACTCCAGGCCTCTTTTGACTGATCATAAATAGATGTCAAAACACGTATCCCTTTGTCCCTCCCACCCACAGGCTCACCCTCTCTGTGACAATAACTGACATGTCCTTTGTTTGCTCCTTAAGACTGGCATTTCATGAATATATACACGTGTGTGTGTGTGTGTGTGTGTGTGTGTGTATGTATGTATTGAGAGAGACACCTGGTGAAGTCTGAGTACTAGCTTGAAAAATAAATTTGTCTGGGTTAGACCGTTAGTACTTTGATGCCATGGCTGGTGCCTCTATGATCACACCTGATGGTGCCCATGTGAGCACACCTGGTGTGAGCTCCCTGCCTGCAGCACTGAGCACTGAGTATTTGCTTCGTGTATCAGGACCAGCCACGGGTTTCAGTCCAGTTTCCGTTGCACAGAACCTCTATCTTTCTGTTTTCTTAGTGTTGCCCTTGGCTGGGACTTTCAGGGAAAACAACCGTGTCTTGGCTTTTTCCAATGAACCTATTTAGATGGTAGAAATCTATGTAGCTAGAAGTGTGTTGTAGAGTGTGTGGGATATTCTTGCTGCATTGGGAGAAACTACACCAGTAATTTCTGCAAACATTTTCTTAAACATTATTCTGATTTTCATTATTTGCTTTTATGACTCTGGACCTTACTAAAAATCATAACTGTCATTCTTCCAAAGTCTACAGTGGAGAGGCTTCCAGAGCCTTTCAGCCAATATTCATTTGGAGGTAAATAATTACTTTTTGAATGATGCATGAAATTAAGTAATTTTTGCACAATCTATGCTACTCTTCAAGACGTTTTTAATGAGTGCAATATAATAAAGCAGTAATTGAATTGGTAATATATTTGTCATTTCTGTTAAAAGCTATTTCCTCAAGCCAGCAATAGGAAAGGGTCATTTGGCAAGTGGGCATTAAGTATGCGGGGGACACAGCATATTGCACAGGGCGGCCAAGTATCCTTTGGAGCAGCAGCTTCTATGCATGTGTAATAACCAATTTTTAAATGTCAAAGTTGCAGCAGTTTTAAGAAAGAAATCCATATTTTGGACTAAATGCCATTTCAGATAACCAAGCTATTTGAAAGCTTTACGAAGGTTTAGAATAAAAATTTAAAAAAGGGGAAAGAAGCCAGAGCCCCATAGCATTTGACTTATTTAGTTTTGCATTTCCATAACTTGATAACAACCAAGCCAAACTTCCTGGAAATCTCGACGCCAAGTTGTGCTTTCAGCCGAGACCCGGTGATCCTTGCTTTACTCTGGAGAAAATCTTCAGTTTGGTTATAAATCCCTGCGAATCAGGTTTTATAATGGAAACGCTGAGGGGCTTTCTGCTGTCCTAACAGGCCAAGTTGGGCTGCTTCGACGGATGTATGTGTTTATAATATGCATGTATTAAGAGGCTGTGTTTATCCTCATCGTAACGAGAAATGATGGTGCTCATAAAAATTAGCCTCAGAGACTGCACAGACTTTTCACTTCCTCTCTGGATTTCTCTTCAGACCCACGCGTTGCTGGAGGGGAAAAAACACTACACCCTTCCTTTACCAGGAGTAATCTCGGCACTGTCCTGTTCTGGGTGACTTCTGCCTTTTTTGGGGTGTGGGGGGGTTTCATGTGGCAAGGTCTCATTGGACATCCAGGAATATCTGTACAGACTGAGACTCACCTCAGCATTTCTTCATTTCAATTAGCAAGAGTTGCTTGCATCTTATGAGTGAAATCTTATATAACTTTTCACGTATCATTCAGCACCAAGACATATAGAGTACACCTCAAATGTGTGGCAGGCACATCGTGGGGGGAGGAGGGCAGTCCAATGACAGGGCCTATTGAAGGGAACTCCACATCGGGACAGTGTCTGACTCTTAAATGGATCTTCTCTCCTTGTCCGCCCTCACATGATGGCTGTGCACATTTGACTTCTCGTTTTACTTAATATTGGGCAAATAGTAATTTCATTTTGGGCCCACGGAGAAGTAAGAGCTACCTAACGAGCCCTGCCACCTTCCTCCTCCTCCTCTTCCTCTGCCTCTTCTAGAGATAGGTGACTGGGAAAAAAGTCTATTCCTTTTTATTTCCACTGTATCCCTTGTCCTCTGTGAGGGAGGCAGCAAAGGGGAAAAATAACGTTAGCTTCTACAACTTGTCAAATCTAATGTTAGTGGATCAGGTCTTTAAAGAGAATGGTTTGAAGAGGTTTTTTTTCTTCTCCTCTTTCCTCTTCCTGTCTTGCTATACAGAATGGCATCCATCTTTGTCCTGTTGCTCATGAACATGGCGTTTCTCACCTTCCTGTCTTCCAACATAGACAGGCCAATGATTGGGGATTAGCCATGACTTCTTGGAGGAGTTAGGGACAGACACAGTGACTAAAGTCCCATGCTATATTTTCTGTGTTCCATATACCACCATGACGTCTTCTAAGATTTGCAGCCAGAATTCTATGCGTTATGAGGGGAGAAAACAAAGATATATTGGTAACACTTCTTTATTTCACTTTTTAATTAAAATATGATCTGTTATTAAAATATAATTGCATTACGTCACTTTTCCCTTTTCCTCTCTTCTGTGTTTCTCCTTACTACCTCTCAAATGGACAGAGAGACAGAGAGACAGACAGAGAGACAGAGAGAGAGAGGCACAAATATATAGTCTGCTGAGTCCGTTTGTGATTATGTAGATATGATTTTAGAACTGATCACTTTGTATTGATAACCAATTAGGAGTCTCATCCCCAGGAGAGGTTAATTCCCCCTCCATGCTGTTCTTTAGGAGTGGGCCATCTCGAGATTTCTGCCCTCTTCTGCTTTAGCGTGTCTTTTGATATCATCATTGTTCATGTCTTGTTGAGACAACCATTTCTAAAAGATGTAGTCTGGGAGCAGGCTGCTTGGTCGGAGTGCTCTTTCTGCCTCCTCTTTGTGTTCCGTGAGCCCTGGGTACAGGAGCTGTGCTGCAGATGTATCCACTGAGGCTGGGCTCACTGTGACTGATTGATTTCTGCATTACACGCAGTTGTGTTTTTCTGTAATGATCTCCATTTGCTGCTCTAGAGAGAAGCGTCTTTGATGGTGGGTGAGAGCTGTACTTACCTGTGGGTATAAGGATAAGCTTTAGAATGCAGTTTGAAATAATGTTGTCTTCTTTAATTAAATATATTTCTACTTTACATCCTGGTATCAGCCCCCTTCTCCTCTCATTACCCCCTCATGCAGATCTTCTTCCTATTCCCCTCTCCTTCTCCTCCAACAAGGGGGAGCCCCACCTTAGGTATCATCCCCCCAACCGCCCCTACCCTCTGGCACATCAAGTCATTGCAGGGCTAGGCACATGCTCTCCTACTGAGGCTAGACAAGGCGGCCCAGTGAGGGGAATGGGATTCATAGGCAGGCAACAGATTTAGGGACAGTCCTTCCCCCTTGCCCAAGTTGTTGGGGGACCTGCATGAAGACCAAGCTGCACCTCTGCTACATATGAGCAGCAGGCCTAGGTCCAGCCTGTGCTCACTCTTTGGTTGGTGGTCCAGTCTCCGGGAGTCCCCAAAGGTCCAGTTTAGTTGACTCTGTTGATCTTCCTGTGGAGTGTCTGTCCTTTTTAGGTCCCTCAATCCTTCCCCCAGCTCTTCCATAAGACTCCTTGAGCTCCATCTAATGTTTGACTGTGGCTCTCTGCAGGTTCTCCTCTAAGATCCATGATCTCATGAGCCCCAGGTAGTTGGTTAGGTTTCTACACCAGGTGTGATTTCCCACCCATTGAATAGGCCTAAGTTCAACCAGACAGCTGTTGGTTACGCCAAGACATGAGCGCCATTGTTACACCTCTAGGGTATCTTGCCTTGTTAGTTATCGCTGTGGTTCATAGGTGTTGTAGCCCGGAAAGGCTGCTTAATTGCTTCCTCCTTTGGAAGCTTCATGGCACTGGTACATTGGAAGTTAGATAGGAGGAAGGAGAATTTCAGGTTAAATCCGGCTCATGCTGTCCAATTCTTGTGTCCTAAATGTGTGGTGCCTTCAGCAATAAGGGTTTACCACCTTGGAAGGAGGCCAAGGACAGCCGCAATAGTCTATATTGTTTTGGATGTAACTGTTTCTTTGGGTTTTCTTCACATACATCATCTTCATTAACTAAGTAACAGAACTTGTTCCTTTAAATGGTCAAAGTATGCCATTTTACTCTTTCATAAAGAAGAGGATGTCTGCGGGTGAATGATGGATGAGTCTGACATGGTTGGTGTCCAGTCTGAAGAAGCACCTGGAGGTTGGGCTGCTCACTGCAGTCATCAGATGGTTGTTATTACTTAGCATGGATATAGCATTGATACAGTGTGCGGTGTTTGCAGAGTTCTGCACTCGGATTTATTTTTTGGTTTTTTGAGACAGGGTTTCTCTGTATAGCCCTGGCTGTCTTGGAACTCACTCTGTAGACCAGGCTGGCCTCAAACTCAGAAATCCACCTGTCCCTACCTCCCAAGTGCTGGGATTAAAGGCGTGCGCCACCACTGCCCGGCTGCACTCGGTTTTATAAGCTATTCCTCATACCAATCCTGATAGGCAGGGCCGTTTCCCCTAATGTGGGGCTGAGAAGATGCAGCCAAGGGATAGTTAGCATTTTGCCTTCAGGGCCCTGCAGCCTTAAACAAGGGTTGGGCATGGGACTATGCTAAGTGAAGCCACATGTTCTAGGGCATGTTGACCAGTGAAGCCACAGGTTCTAGGGCATGTTGACCTGTGAAGCCACACATTTTTGGACATGTTGACCTGTGAAGCTACATGTTGTAGGGCATGTTGGCCAATGAAGCCACATGTTCTGGGGCATATTGATTTGTGAAGCCACATGTTCTAGGACATGTTGACCTGTGAAGCTATATGTTGTAGGGCATGTTGATTTGTGAAGCCACATGTTCTAGGGCATTTTTACCTGTGAAGTTACATGTCGTAGGGCTTGTTGACCAATGAAGCCACATGTTCTAGGACATGTTGACCAGCACTTATTTTTGTAGCTAAACTAACTTATAGTAGCAATTTTAGTTTTACTAAGGTGAGCCTTTCAGTAAATAAAAGCTGATACAGTGGACAGCATTATATGAAAAACAAAGGTATTCACTCCTAGGATCTCAAATATCTGATACTACCCAGGGTATCCAGAGAACAAAACCCCAGAAAACAAGCCAACAAATAGGTTTCCAAGGATCATTCTCTCTCCCACCTGACTTCCTTTTTTGCCCTCCCTCCTCTTCCCACCTCAGCCCTTTTTAATGCGCTCTAGCCAAATCATGCAGTCTGCACTTCTTCAGTGTTATTATGACACACTAGTAAACGCCTGGCATATTTGTTGACACACAGCCAATTGGCATCTCTACCTATATCGGTGAAGCTGTGGCTGTCGGAATCAAGGTTTTCTTTTTGACACTCCTGTTTCAAAAATAAGGTTTTAAGTAACTCTAGGTATTCATGATTTACACAGGATAATGGGTGTCGAGTAATTGCGTTGCTAGTTTAGGCATAATGCTTTTATTATTTTAATTGTCTAGGGTACAGATAAAATCACTCCTGCAAGTTTACATTCAATAATTTAGTGTCCAGGAGGGGGCTGATTTGCCAGACAGACAAAGGCTCAATTACCTTCGGGATTGTGAACTAAAGAATGAAGTGAGCATTGCAGGTTAAGTATCTCATAGAGCAGCCTCGGGTGCATCCATTGCTTTCCTGTCTATACATCCAGCATAAATTTGATCAAGTAGCCATTGATCAGTACTTACTTTCCCTTCTCCCCATCCTCACCATAACAGGAAGCATTTGAGAAATGACCTACAATTTATGATGCTTTATCAATGTTTTTACTCACTGTGGAGGAAAGGGTAAGGAACATATTTCATGATGAAGTGGGTTTCTAGTTAACAGGACAAAATGAAAGCAAAGTCATAGATCAGTGTAATATGTCAAGCATGGAAAGGATCCAATTTATTGTAAATAATACCCAAGCCGCAAAGGAAACACAGCAGCAGAAATCAGTTTATTCTATATGTGAGAAAAGGAAAATTACAAGTAAGAGGTAACAGGCTTCGTTTATCCCTTGACAGAAATTCATATTGCTTGTCCTTATTCCTGCTGGGTGATGAAGGATCCTGCCTTTGGAATCTTAGGAGGCTGGACAATCGTATCAGATTTCCAGTGGCGGAGTTACAATTACTGACACCTTTAAATTCACAACAGTTCACAGCTCTGACACATGAAAATGTGTGAAGGCACATGCTACCACCAAAGAAGTGACTCTCAGAGTCTGTCTGCCTTGCAAAATCCAGGGTGCTTACTTCAAAACCAAAACTTTCTGATGATGGCAGATCGCGTGATCGAATTCCATTCCCCTCTTGGAGGCTGAGAGTCTGGGTTGCAATGGAAATGCCTTGGCTGATTCTGGTTCTTGAGTGGCCAGCTTTAGCAGACAAACAGCAACAACACACAGATACACAAATGTGTGAGATGACAAGAACAGAAACCGGTTACATTTGCCCAGCAGTTAGGAAGCTGAGGTAGGAGGAGCTCTGTCACTTTGAGGCCAGCTTGAGCTACAAAGGACAACTGTTTCCAAAGGACAAAAAGCAATCCAAAAAGTTAATTTGAATTTTTGATGTACAATATTTGAGTATACCCATGTGATCATATATTTCCATCAAATTTAAATTGATCTGATGTTTTGACTGGCATGGCTATGTTATACACACTGAGTATGAGGAACACTGCACTGGACAAGCATTCTGAGCTTACCCAAAGCTCAGGTCCCACATGAAACCTTTCTGGGCACTGTTTTTGCTGACCAGTCTTTGAATAACTGAGAACAGATTTGTAAATTACCAAAGAGTGTAAACACAGGTCAGCAAAGCCTTCCCTCCCAGGGTTTTACAAGGTAAGTGTTTTCCCACAGGAAAAAAACTGACACCTTTAGCAACTGTGTATTATCAGCACACACTCCATTAGCAGATTCCAGGGTGGAGGTGGAGGTGGGGGATGGACAGGCACTATGTCAATGGATATTTTCATTGCCTTTTTTTTTTCCTGGAGTAGGTACTGACTTTCTAAGCCCTGGATCACACAGTTTGCTGTCACTGCATTAGGTTCTAGTTAAGAGCAATGGAGTTCATTACCAAGTAAGTCCAGGAAAGGAGAAGGCCTTGGGAAGGAGAGCTTTCAAAAATTCTTTGTGCATTTACCAATCTGGTTGACAGGAAGGTGATTTGTTCCATCAACTTTGAATTTCTGAAGTCCAAAGAATCATTCTGGCCAAAAGATGTGCAGAGGCAGAGGAGGTGGTAGCCTGGGGTTGTCTGTGTCAGAACCACGTTCTCCATTTAGTGTGCTTTGGAAGTCCCCTCCTGAACTGAGACCATCGTCTTACTGTGCCCAGGCACAGGCTTAAAAACCTGCATTCCGTGAAACTGAGGAAGGCCCCACAGAGTTTGCACGGCCTTCGGTTCAATACATTGTTTCCACTTCAGTTTGCTACAGTTTCTCCCCAGCTGAAGGCAAGATCCCCAGCTAAAGTCAAGAAAGGGCTTTCATTGGTTTTGACTGGCTGGAACAATTGCTCATTTCCATCTTCTGAGTTTACAACTCATTGCAAAGACCCCCAGATAGAGTGGAAGTAACAGAGCCTTCTGGAGAGACCCTCAACGTTCATGATACACCGTTTACATTAATGAAAGCATTATCTGAATGGGAAGGGCCAAGCTCATTGTCACTGCTCCACACAAGCAGTGCAAAACCTAGAGGAAGAGTTGCTGCACCATGCTGGTCTGAACCTTTTCTAAAACAACCCAATCCTATTAACTTTAAGGGTTTTTTCCTTTCAGTCAATTATAAGTATACTAGGCTCTGGCAGTGGGCAAGGCATTGGGGCAGTTAACCCAGTGGTTAGCATACCACAATCCCAGTGGTGTTCTTTGTTGTAGTCCCCTTCTCTTCTTGGAGACTTGGGGGTGTGTCATTGTTAGGATTTGGGAGTCTCTGTCTGTTATAATAATTTTGTTTGTTTGTTTTGTATTTCTAACCAAGCCATGAACCTTTTAGGTAAGTTTTCTTCCATCTCTAGAAATCTGTTGCGGGTGAAAAGAGTGATACTTATGTACCTCACCTCATCCATCTGTATTATAGCCATCTGGAAAATGTCTTAATGGCTCCAGTTTTCATGTATGAACCACAAGACAGAAATGTTATAAATACAACTGATCAAAATGGCAGAGAACATGTGACTGGTGCCCAGCCCCAAGTGCTACATCCACACCGTACTCCTGCATGCAAGGCTCAAGAGTCATTGCAAAAGAGGGGCCAGAAAGACGGCTAGAGAAAGGAACAGGAAGTGCACTGTGAGATTGTCCCTCCAAGAGATGTCAGAGAAGCTACAGCCACGAAGTCTCATCAACATGGCTGCTCACACATGACCTGGACAAGGACGGCATCAATAGACACACTAACATGGAAGGAGGAAAGCTCTTGGGGCCTCATCCCTAGACAAAGAACTATAGGCAACTAAGGAATGCTGGGAGCAGGAGACATAGTCTTCCCCAGAGAAGAGCACACCAAGTGGTTATTCAATACCATATAGTTAGCCATGAAAACACACACATATAAGTAATGTAAGCTGAGCAGGTTGTATTTATATATTTAGGAATGCATATACATATATATACACACATATACACACATATGTACATACATACATATATAATACATATATATACACACACACATATATACATATACACATATAATACAAAATACATATATACACATACATATATACATACACACACATATATACATACACACACACACATATATACATAGACACACATATATACATATATATGTATACACATAAGCATATACACATATGCACACACATATGTAATAAAAATTAAAAAAACAAAGACCATGAATTTGAGAGAAGATAAGGTGAGATGCCCATGCAAAGGGTGGTGGAGAAAAAGGAAAGAAGAAATAATATAATTATTTATTTTTAAATGTTTTTAACTGAAAAAGAACTAAGTATTTTAATTCAGAAAATGAATTTTTTTTTTTTGTAAAAGCAGTGAACCTTTGAAGAAACTAACATTCTGCACATGCCTGTTTATTAATGATCAACATTGTGTGGTTCTGGTACCAAGCAGGCAATGAGGAAAATGGACCGGCACTTGCCTTGCAGATTTGTGTTACATTCTGAGCCTTCATTTAGAGTCCCTACATCTCTATCATGTTAGATCGATGTCTGCAACCAGGAGCTCCTGTCCGTTTTGACCAAGTACTTCCTGCTCAGTCAGAAATGCTCCATCATTAGATATTTGTACAGGAATTTCTGTACCATGAATGCTTGTGGACACTGGGTCTGGCCCAAGGGATCTTAGCAACTAATTAACCGATAACTATACAATATTCTTATCATATAGCTCATTCATTCATTGGTAGCATAAAAGGTGTAGCCTGGGCTAGATTAGATACCATCTTATAAGCGTGCTAATTATATCATTAGAATATCAGACACTGCGCATACACAGCCTACACCTCTTGATCTGAACATTTTGGAGAAGACTTGTTGATGACGGACAGACTGCACATTGAAAGAAGTGGTGAGAAGACTGGAAGGAAAGGGCTGCTCAAGTCTTCTTGAGTAGGAAGGCGCTTGAGCCTCAGACCTCTACAGGTTCTCACAACGCACTAGCCTAGCAGCCAGGGACCGTTTTCGGGAAGACAGATGTATTGGCAGTGGAGGACGTTTATAGCTTGCTGCTAAAGCAGGAAGGGTTAATCACTGAGTTGCAGGGAAGGTCAGCAACTATAAGCTGAATCTTCTGAACTCTCCAATGTTTACTGTCTCAGGAAGAGATCTGGGTCTATTAGACACCTCTCGGAGGAAAGGTGACAGGCGGGACTAGACGGCCTTGAGAGACAGAAAGGCCTAGATATGGAAGGCTGCAGAAGTCAGGGCGTGGGCCACCCTGGCTAGATTTATTTTAGCTCTTATAAATAAAAACATGAGTAGAGCTTCTCTGCAGAATTATTTACAGAAGAATTTTAAGCTATGAGCCCTTTCCAGGTTAAGCACTGAATGCTAAGTTTATGATACAGAATGACTTTGGCTACCATGGCCCCAATTTGGACAAATCTGCCATTAACAGTAGCATGGCAGTTATTTTACTGGGGGTGACAGATTGTGAGGTAGGGAGAGTAATTCAGACTATTACCCAGGTGAAGGCATGAAGGCTTGTGATATATGAAGACCACTTAAATTCATTGTATCTTGTACATCACATCTTTGATAGATTATAGCTGCAGCATTAAAATGGAAATGGTTTCTCTGAGGCCTGACAGGGGCTGGGGTGACCTATGACCTCCCTCTGAGGAATGTGACTGACCGAATTATCAGTTAAGAGAAAAATCTATGGGGAATAGACTCACAGCCAGCAGAGAATCCCCCATGCATATGTGTATCTATCTATATTTTTTTTAAACCTTTAGTTTTGATGGAAGGCTTTGGAACGGAAGTCATGTCTCTTCCTCTTCCCCATCATCCTTGCCTGGCATGCCCGCCCTAACCTGGCATAACTTCCCCAGTTCCAGTTTCATATTGGCAGGGCCCCTCATATTGATTGAAAAATTGTTATTAGAAATAGTGAGCCTCCTGCACACACTGCCTGCTGATTTAATTTGGAAAACATTTAATTTTATGAAGCGGTAAATGATGGTGCCACGCTCCCCTGTGTTAGGGAGCAGCTGGCTCTTTACCTACTCACCCGCCCAAGTCCCAGGCGTCCTCTTGGCAATCATGTGCTCCCTTCCCCTTTGCTTAACAAGTTATTTCAATTTCTAAACGAAGGCTGAACAAGAGAAAGACAACATGCAAATTGAGATCCCGGCCGCCATTCACATGTGAAAAAGTTCCCCTGGAATTCCCTCAACTCAGCCCACCCCCTTCCCTGCATCTGTCATGAAAAAAACAGGGGCCTTGTTCTCCCTGGATTGTTCTCACCAATGACCTGACACCACCATCTATAATTAATTACATCATTTACATTAGACTATTGACTAAACAAATACATAAATCATAGGCAGAGTCAATAGGTGCAGACATATTTAATCATGTTCTAAATAATGATTACTGCTCCCATAAAGCAATAATTATTTTCAACAGCTGACTTGAATTAATCTTCTGTCAGTGCGCCATCTGAAAGACAGAGACATGAAGATGGAGAAGGGAAGGCGGGTGAGGACCGCTGATTTCTGTTTGCCTTCTTCCAGGCTTCCCGAAGGCTCCTGCTGTCCCCTCTCTCTCCATGACCTCTCCCCACTTCTCTTTGTCCCCTCTCCGCTTTTCACACTGTCCTTTGCCTCCCATTCATGCCCCTGCCTCATGTTTGCTCTTTTGGCCACCTGCCCTGGTTTTTCTTTCTCAAGTGATCCCTCAGCACAGAACTTTCTGTCTTCTACAAGCCACAGGGGCCACACCTACCCCGTCACTCTACAGTCTAGACAGCTCCAGAAGTGTTAGAGACTCAGTGACGGAGCTGTCTCAAGAGCTGGCCCAGACTGCATTTCCTTGTCTTCTTTTTGACACCTTTCCCAAGTCAATTTCCATTTTGGAACTGTAAAATGGATGAAGAGATAGTGGTACTCTAGACGCCTGATACTTACAATTTTGAGACCAATTTAAAGTTTGTCATCATACATAATGTACATTATATTTGTACATTAAAAGCTTGAAAAGTAATTCTCTTTCAGTAATATTTTATTTGTGATCAACTGCACCGAGTGCTATGCCAATGTGACAATGCTCCTGCGCCACCCTCTGTATGACTATCCAGTGAGGAGAGAAGACCAGGCATAGGCAGCATGTCACCCTCTTTACACCCTGCTGGTTTGAAGCAGCAACAGTAAGAGATGAGTTAACAATAAATGCAAATAAAATCATTTACTGTGGTCCTTAGCATAATCCTTGGTTTCTTTATAAATGTGTAGCATTGTTACACTGAGTAGATTATTCAGGAGGGGGAGAGATGTTTGCTCCTTGAAGCTAATTTTAGTGTCATCTCCTGAAAGCTTTTCTGCAACGACCTTTTTAATGAATGTTTGTCCTCAGGGATTTGAAGATGAAGAAATCCAGGTCACTTATCCGTGAAATGGCCAACCCATTTCCTAACCTTTCTTCTACAGTTTCACCCTGAAGCTTAAGCTGGCTTGTACATATGTACCCCAAGATGGTCCATAGGATGAGCCCAGTCACCCCCTTTTCCCTCTGAGCAGTGATGTCCTTTCTGATTCTACACACACACACACACACACACACACACACACACAAACACACTGAGATAAACAATACATATACATATATACACATACATATAAATACACACAGAGATATACACAATACATACACACAGAGAGATACACAATGCAAACACAGAGACATACAATACACACTCACATACAATACATATATACATACATACACACAAACACACACAGAGAGATACATGATACATACACACACAGAGATACACACACACACACACACACACACACACCTCATATATGCACATGCACACAATACTTCTAAGGCCATATTAACCAGGCCACAAGAGGAATGACGCTGAGTAGCTGAGAGAAGACTCCCTGGGCAGGGAATATTAGTTTATAGGAACACAGGGAACAGAACGCTCATTCATCCAAACACATTTACTGCATCCTTAGCTGTGTCAGGCACTGTGCTAGGAACTGGCTATCCAGACACTAGAGATTGAAACTTGCTATGAAGAGCATCCTTTCTGAACTCTTGGCTGAAGGCAAGTAGATAGTTTTTAACCAACAGAATTGTTTATAAGACAATAAAATTGTAATTATCAGATGTATTGGATAGGATGAACTTTTTTGTTGCTATTGTTTCAAAATGAATCAGTTATGGGCTGGAAAGATGGTGCAGCAGTTAAGAGTACTTACTGCTACAGAGGACCTGGGTTCAGTTCCCAGCACCTAGATTACTACCTGTAAGTCTGGCTCTAGGAGATTTGATAGTCTCATTTGGTCTTTAAGTCAGCCATGTTCCAAACAGTTGGATTTGGACAAGGGTGTAAGTCTGATGTATTAACTAAGTCAGTGAGAAGTATCTGAGAAGGACAGCTGTGGTTCCCTGCTTCTGGTCTAAAGAAAAGGTCAGTGATGTGAGGTTAGGCAAGGGGATTGGTAAGTAAAGACCAGGGATGGGGTTGGGGCTTTGGGGGAGACTGTGGGAGGAGGCTTTGATGATAGGGATGGAACCCAGGGTACCAACACTAGACAAGTAGTATACCACTGAGCCATACCAAACCTGAGAAAAGGAGATTGCAGAAATGATTATCTACCGCCCATGACTAAAACACATGATGCTTCATGGAGTCTTACCAGAGAACTCTAGAGCCAGCCCTGCCCCACCATCCCAACCAAAGCGATTTCCCCAGGAATGAGCTGAAAGGCATATACCAAATGTAATCTTTTGTTTCATTTTGTTTTGTTTTGAGACAGGGGCTCTCTGTGTTGCCCTGGCTGTCCTAGAAATGCTCAGTAGACCAGGCTAGTCTCAAACTCGGAGATGCACCTGGCTCCCAAGTGCCAGGATTAAAGGGGCACAACCATCCCACAGCCTCCAAGTTAAACACAATGTAATCTTGAAACATTCTTTCTATTGCTTGCTTATCTATGGAGGCCAACAAGTACCTCAGCAGAAACTAACAGTTGCAAAGTGAGGAGCAGTCCTTACCCAACACAGCCAGGCCCTTGGTTAGCTCTCAGATTTACTCATTAGCACTAACCTGAGCAACTTGTACTGTTCTTCATGGGAAAGAATTCATATCTGAGGAGCACCAAACAGGTAAGTTTTGTGAAATGACACAGTGTACCACAAAGTTGACCGACACTTTATTCCTTGAGTATTTGCTGGTTTTCCAATGGCACCATAAAATGCTCACACTGAATGTACTGCTAACCCTGACTTAGAGTCAATACTGAGAAGTACAAACCCAAACCTCTGAATTAATCATGGGTACCGCTTCCTGTGTTTGGTCTGTGACTCAGTGGGTCACATGAGCCATGGAGGGCTCTGCCTCTCTTAGGGCTGTTCTCACCTGCAGTGATGCATTGATTTCATGTGTGACATCTAGACACAGACATACTTGGAGGAAGTGAGAGGAGCACATATTTGGGGACCGATAGCAAAAAATTTGGAATACTTCATAACTCAGAACATCAAAGACTCATACAGAAATGGAGAAGCTGAACCTCATGGCTACTATTTTGAAATATTTATAAAAGTAAATGAAAAAAGATTCCCCTTTCCATCAGGGCCTGGGTTATGGGCTGGTTAATATTACATGGTGAATGAGTTATAAATAAACAATAAACAGAAATAAAAATAGCAAATATAAAAAATATTGATATAAATAATACATAAATGAAGCACAGGTTTAGGGCTGAGGTGGAATGGAACTAGATAGGGAATTTAATTGAGCTTGGCCTTGAGTTTAAGAAGTCTTTTGGAGCCAGTAGTTCAGTCAGATTTCTGGGTATTATTTCCTTTTAATTTTAAATGAGTGTGTTCACAATTCCCATCTCCTCTGGTCAGCCAACCAAAGATAACCATTACTATGATTCCAGTTCACTGCCTGGGGGGAAGTATTTGTCCAGAGGATGGGTTTAGACTAAAGGGACCATGTTTTCAGTTCAAAAAGGATTACTCTTTGCTCAAATATTTTTTTTAATTTGTCTTTTAAGAAGTCTCTTTGGCACCAGACATCACACCCCTTTTTTCCAGGAAGAATCCAGGAAGAGAAAATTTGTTTCTTCAGTTTGATCTGATCAGAAGCCACACAGGTTTCTAGAGGGGAAGCCGTGGACTGCTCTGTCTACATCGACACTTTGACTGAATTCTGTCAGCTAAGAGGACTGCCACATGGGTTTATACCCCTTTTCAAAGTGGAAGGCAGATAGCTAACAGATGTTCATTCCAGGCCATATGTGAGGGAGCTAGTCCTGAGCTGGGCAAATAGAACCTATAGTTATAGGCTGTATTTCTGTTTGGTAGTGCTGGGGTGGAAACAAGGCTTGGCACACACTGGGTGAGGGAGCTCACTATTGCTAGGCTATGCCCCAGCTTAGAGGCCGCCAGAGCAAGGCCGGTGATGGAAGTGAAGCCTACTTTCATGGAGGCGGGGAGGTTGTTTATGTGTTGTCACTGGTAAACCTATGAGAAAATTCCAGCCTAGAATTCTGTTCCCATCTTCTTGGTTATTCTACCCATTTCCCATCTTCCCAGTTACTCTACCTGTGTCGTCAACCATCTCTTCCCTCTTCCTCTTCATCCTGTTCAGGACCTGCTCTGCTTCCTGTGGCCATCTTTAATGAGCTCATGTTTTTTGCTCAGGTATAGACTTTGGTACATGGAAGATAATCAACATTTATTACTTATGTATTATTTATTTATCTAATGAGTGAATGCTTGATATGATGCCTCTGGGGGTGTGTCTTCAGGGAAGGCAGAATGGGTTCAATTATCAGCTTCTTGCTTTGCATTTTGGGTAATGTTTCCCATCATGTCTTGTTTTCTCCAGATAAGGTGAGAGTAAGAATGCTGAGCTGACATAAATGTGACAACTATATCATGCCCCTCCCCTAAAAGCTCAGAGGACATCTTGGAAGAAGAGGAAGGATGGCTATAAGAACTAGAGGTCAGGAAGAACTGGGGTGGAACAGTGTTTTCTGGACAGAATTCTTGAACTCATGGTAACCATGATTGTACAATATTTGCACAACTTCAAGCCAGGGAACATTCCAACACAGATGGGGAGGAGCACATGAGGCCCAGCACTAGCTGAGGACCTATTGACTCACTGTGGGAGGGACAGTGAGTTTTCTTCAGGGATGTGATCCCTGGTAGGTTGACCATGCTCCTGTGGATGGTCCCACACCTCCACACATATGGCCACACCTATGCACATATGGCTACACCCATGCACATATGACCACACCCATGCACACATGGCCACACCCATGCACATATGGCCACACCCATGCATATATGGTCACACCCATGTACATACGGGCACACCAATGCACATACGGGCAAAACTGATTAGACTTAGTGAGGGTAGGTTGAGTGTAGGTAGGATCCTGAAGGAGTCTGAGCGGGGAATGGGAGGGGACTATTTCCAAAACAAATTATCATATGTATTATGTTATTCTATACACATGTGTAATAACAATATTACACACACACAATGAATATTAAAACAAAATGATGGGTTTCAGGATCAGTTGACACAGCAGAAGAATGATTAAGACATTTGCACATTGCTGATGGCTACCGTAGAAATAATATCATTTCTAATTGCTAGAAACAACCTATCTTAGCTAGGATTTTACTGCTGTGAACAGACACCGTGACCAAGGCAAGTCTGATAAGGACAACATTTAATTGAGGCTGGCTTACAGGTTCAGAAGTTCAGTCCATTTTTATCATCAAGGCTGGATTATGGGAACATCCAGACAGGCATAGTGCAGGAGGAGCCGAGAGTTCTACATCTTCATCTATAAGCTGGTAGGAGATGATTGACTTCTACATGGTCAGGAGGAGGGTCTTAAAGTCCATGCCCAGTGACACACTTCCACTGACAAGGCCACACATCCAAATAGTGCCAATCCCTGGGCCAAGAATATTCAATCTACCACACAACCAAATTGCTAAAAATCCCTATCATAAATATTTTTTAGTAGCCGAGTTTTAGGAGGTTTGGGTCATCTCATAGGCAGTTTCCTACGAGATTCTGCAGCTGACTATATAGGACTTGCCTACTCTTCTCTGAAGCTGCAATGTTAGTGCTGCTGTCCTTTATGCATGTCTGGTGAGTCATTAAATTTTTTTTTTTTTTTAAATCCTGGGGCTTGAACTCAAAATAGCCCATCTCTGTACCAATTGCTTGTGACATGTTCTGTGAGCATGAGGGCTGAGCATGCTGTCATTTGGCTGTCACTGGGTAGACTGCTTGGTAAGTGTTGATTAGTGCTATCACAATGTTGTTCAGACTTCTGTCCTTCTTCCTTGGTCACACGCTTGTTCTTACGCTGACATGAGTGTCAGTATGTGCAGTGCTGAGGTTAAAAGGCAAGGTTGTGTCCATGGTAGGCAACTGTTTTACCACTGAGCTGCGTCCCTAGCCTGTCTGTCCAATTAAGAGACAAGTAGTGACATTTCCAACTATAATTCTGGATATGACTGACTCTTGTTGGTCTGTCTGCCAGCTTTCATTTAGTGTATTTTGGATCCATGTTGTCAGGTGCACAAGACTTTAAAGATTATCTCATTTTGAAGAATAGACTCCATGTTCAAATAAATGTATTTGCTTCTGATATTTAAAACATATTTCCTTGTTTGAACAGGACAGGGTAAGACTCATGAGGTCTCAACCTCACAGAAATAATTATAGTTAACTGAGTAAAGCTGGGAGTGGGAGAGGTGATCCTCCCAGGGAAGAGTCCTCCCCAGGGAAGAGTGCTCCCCAGGGAAGAGTTCTCCCGGGGAAGAGCACACCAAATGGTTGTCCAGTGCCAAATGGTCAGCCCTGAAAACACGCATACAAGTAACACTCTATGTACTGAACAGGTTATGTGGATGAATACATATGTATATACAAATACATGCAGTAACAATAAAGAAGATTTCTAGTTTGTCCGATTATCAACCAATTGGTATTTCTTTGGACCAGTGCAGCGTTCATCATTTTATTTACCGTATTGTTGTGTCTTTCAACTTGGCAGAACATCCTTAGATATTTTTCTTAAAACACCAGTCCGGCACTCTGTGAGGCCCCTGTACGCAGTGTGATTATCGGTGTGATTCCGGTCACATCTGTTATCTCGCTACGTGTGTCCTTTGGTCTCGTCTATAGTTCTGCTTTTTTAGTTTGATGACCTTGGGATTTTTTTTAAAGGTCCCATCTGATTGGGTGTAATTCTTTGTTAGATTGATAGTTGCTTTGGCATCTATTAAATCTATCAGGACCCACTTTCCTGTGGTGACATCACATACTCTCATGAAGTTTGAAAATCTCACGATAGCCAATAGTACTTACACTTCTTTTAGGACAGAGTCTCACTATGTAACCCTGGCTAGCCTTAAATTGATGCCCCAACCCCACAGTACACACATGCCTCAGACTCTATACTGCCTCAGACTCTATACTGCCTCAGACTCTATACTGCCTCAGACTCTATACTGCCTCAGACTCTATACTGTCTCAGACTCTATACTGCCTCAGACTCTATACTGCCTCAGACTCTATACTGAGTATATAAGTCCATGGCACCATGCATGCTCCTACTTCCATATCTATAGTATTGTCAGAGGGTTTCCTTATGCATAAAGAAATATCAGAATCTTGCAATGTATTATAGATTGTTTTCAGTACTTGGTATTGTACTTAGGGTCTTGTGCATGCTAGACAAGTACTCCATCACTTGGCTACATCCCTGGCTTTAAAACTGATGATGATGATGATGATGATGATGATGATGATGATGATGATGATGATGATGATTTTTGAGACAGGGTTTCTCTGTGTAGCCCTGGCTGTCCTGGAACTCACTCTGTAGACCAGGCTGGCCTTGAACTCAGAGAGAGATCTGCCTGCCTCGACCTTCCAAGTGCTGGGATTAAAGACCTGCATCACAATGGACCAACAATTTTAAACTTGGGTCAGGGTCTCACTTTGCTACCTGGGCTGACCTTGAACTTGCAACTGTTCTGCTTCTCAGGTAGCTATGATTTCGGACCTGTGCCACTGGGTCCTGGGGACGTGATGACTTACTAGCCTTGGTTTCTAAGCTCTATAATGGGGTTTATAAAAAGGTTAACTAACCATTATACTAGGGTTAGGTTGGTTGCATATACTAGAAAATCGAGGTCACTGGCTTGAGAAAGATCAAATGCGATTTCTTCCACTATGAGAGCCATCAGCAGAACAAGCCAGCCTCCTGTGTCTCCTCTTTAGCCTGATGGGAGATCCAAATTGGTTTCATGAGTTTCAGCCGTCACACCTGTTTTAGGAGACAGGGAAGGAAGATGTGGAGAAGGGCAAAAGCATCAGTCATTTTCATCAGGAACTGTCTCTGAAAGGGCAAACAGCCCTTCTGCCTGAAGTTCTGGTGATTCACAACTATTTCTGTGGCCATGTGTTACTAGAACTGAAGCTGAGAGCCGTGGCAACCTTTTACCCAGTTATAGCTAGGGGAGAGAGAGAGAGAGAGAGAGAGAGAGAGAGAGAGAGAGAGAGATCCATTGCTGAGAAAGGAAGGGAGAACAGAGTGAGGAAGAATTCTGCCATACCTCTCTTATAAGCTTAAACCGGGAATTCCACTAAAGCACTTGGCATCTGCCTGGTCTATGCTGCCCACTCATGAGACACCATCTTCTTGATGGCCATTCAAAACCAGCCTTCTGTGGACATTGTGTTGGAGCAGTCAGATTCGTACTAAAGCATCTCTTACCTACGCCTGAGTGAGCTTCTCTTCCTCCCCCGCTGCGGCGTTGCTGGGGGTCTGTGACTCCCCGTGAATGACCAACCGCACACAACAGATCTACCTATCTCTTGCTCTGAGTATTGCTGTGATACACCTGCTGTCTAATTGCTCTTCATTGAGCTGAAGGGTTATTAATCTTTGTTAGGAAGACGTGCTAATTGTACCTGGCTAAGCAAATCATAAAGCCAACCGAGTAGAAAACAGTGTATATGGAGGGTCGCAAGATCACCTGGTTTATTCATGGTGTGGGGTCAGCAGTCATTTGTTGACCCAAGTGCCCTCATTTATGTCTTATCTCTGGCTATTTGCTTTAAGAGTTTAGCACTCAGCAGTAAGGGGAGAATGCAGTCCACATCTGCCTCCTGTGCTAGCATCAGAACCTTCTTACATTCACAGAGCCATTACCTTCTTGTCCCCAGCACGAGCCTCAGGCTGCCCACCTGGAATTAGCTCAATCAGGGACAGTAAACAAAGCAAGCTTCCAGGCAAGTGCTTGC
Organism: Rhynchomys soricoides; assembly: GCA_019843965.1. Lineage (NCBI taxonomy): Eukaryota > Metazoa > Chordata > Mammalia > Rodentia > Muridae > Rhynchomys > Rhynchomys soricoides. The sequence goes on along the minus strand of JADRCH010000035.1, from coordinate 5,456,364 downwards.
CCTTGGCCAGCCTGAGGGCTCTATCTAGGTAGGGTTAAGTGAGCACCAGCAGATGAGGCTATCACAGCTGGAGAAGTGAGGTGAGAAGGCGAGTCCATTAAAAACACCACTGGCTTGACTTATCGCTTCCCGTGACTATATCCTTTTAAATGTCCACAGTGCCTATGAAAATTCCATCTGCCTCCCATGTGGTCAACTGACTGACTGGGGTGAACACGGGCAAGGTTCTGACCCTGTGCATTTATCTAAGCTAGACCCAGGTGACCTTGTCCTGTAGGCTAAAAATATCCAGTGCTTCCGATGGGTCACTTTTATCTGTGGATTGTAGTAATAAAGACTAATAATATAATAATAATAATTTAAAGATAAAATAATAACCTACTAACAATACAATCATAAAATAAGAATAAAACAAGAATAAACCAGGATCGGAAGATAATAAGGACTTGGCGGCCCATGCATTACCACCCCTGCTGCCCAGACACACTGGACTTTAGTCTTCAGGGATGGTGAGTCCAGTTCAGGACACAGTGAAAAGGAACCTCCTGAAGGTTTCCCAGGCTCCTCAGGGCAGCAAATCACGGCTGACTTTGGGTTCTGCTCCTTGTGCTTTTCCCTCCCTGGAACAGTGTTTGATGTTGAAGGAGCAGAGTGAGGTACCGGCGACTTTTTTCTGGTCCTAGCTCGTCAGCACAGTTTGATGGCCTTAAGAGACTCATTCAGGAAGCCGGTGAGGTGGCTCAGTGGTCAGGAGCACATACAGCCTTAGCAGAGGGCATGAGTTCAATTCCCATCACCCACACCAGGCAGCTCACAACTGTTCGTGACTCTAGCTCTGGGGGATCTGACGCTCTCTTCTGGCCTTCCCTGGTACTTGCACTCATGTGTGCACCCCCTCTTCATATGCATAATTTTTCAAAAAAGTAAATCTTAGAAAAGAAAACCACATCAGACTTTTGAACTCTTACTTTCATGTCTATAAAATGAGAATTTATGGGCTGCCTATCTTCTCTGTTCTCTCTCCATCTCTCCTTCTTTTACTTTATTTCTTTCTGCTTGGCTGGCAATGGATCCTGGGGCTTTGAGCATATTGAGTAAATACTGAATAAACTCTTTTTTTTTTTTTTAAAAGAGATTTATTTTATGTATGAGTACACAGTCACTCTCTTTAGACACACCAGAAGAGGGCATCAGATCCCGTTACAGATGGTTGTGAGCCACCATGTGGTTGCTGGGAATTGAACTCAGGACCTCTGGAAGTACAGTCAGTGTTCTTAACCGCTGAACCATCTCTCCAGCCCCTGGATAAAATCTTAACCACTAGGTTACATCTCCAGCAACAGACTGTTTTCTGAAACCATTTACTGCGGAAACTGGCAATCTTCTCTTTTGCTGTGTGTCCCGTGTTTTCTGTGGAATTGATTTTCCACACATCTGCCTTACTTAAAATTTCCCTGATGGAGTTTATACTTTTTATCTCTTCCAGTATCTGCTCTTATTCTCCCAGCTAGAGTGCCAAGTGCATTCTCTCAAAAATAGTGATCCAGTGTGGTCAACAAGGTAGTCTTCTCCAGCTGAAAGCTAATTGGAGTTTTGTTAGCTTCTGTGTTTGAGCTGAGATGAACAAGAGCAGGTTTGTGGGCTAAAGTTGTCCAAAGCTGCTGATGTGTTCCCAGAAGCTGACAAAATCATAGCAACAGAGAAAGCTTCCCAATGTGTTCTCAGGACATAAGAATCCCGAAGGCACAAAGAAAGTGGAAAGAATCTGTGGCTCTGGTTTTAATGAGGTCTCAAGCTAGTGACCCTGGTTCTCAGTCATACTGAGAAATGACAAACTGCATTCTACACAGTACTTACTACATAGGAGATGCTGACTTGGGAAGCCCTGGTTGCTTGACCAACACAAATTCAACACTAATCTGATTCTGTAGAGGGTGGAGTTGACCTACATAGTTTTAAATATGTCTTTTCAATTGTTCCTCTGCTCTGAGCTGACACAAGCTGAAAGTCAGCTGAATTTGACTCGAGGCTGATCTAGACATGCCCTGCATGTGTTAAACAGCCCATAAGCAGATGGTTTGTAATGAAGTCTGTTCCTCATTACCTTTAGTGAGATTTTAAAATGACCATTTAAAATGATGTCTCTGACGCCTGATCTCTGTTGTATGAACATATCTCCTCCTTGATTTGATCCCGATGTCTTACCTTGAGCAAATTGCAACCCATTAACGTTTGCTGATGGGATGGAGCTATGAATGCAGATGGGTCACTTTTGAAGAAATGTCAGAAGTCCTTGGACATTGCTCCCTCTTGCTGTTAATGACAGAGTTCAGGCAAGGACTAAGCCAGGTTACTGGGTGAAGGTCAGAGGGAATTTTGGAGCAAGTGAATGAGCAGGCAGCAGAACAGCTTAATAACCTCACTTGACTGTCCATGGTGCAGTCCTATGTAATTCATGTGCTATAATTATTTTCTGTTTCTGTGGAAGGGAAAACGAGGAACCCGGACTCTATTAACGGACATAAGAGAAACGGGAAGGGATCAGAGGTTCCAGCCTGAATCTGTGACCTGGAAGAGAATGCAAAATTAGCTAGGCAGATCCACCTTATTAAACTAAATATGAATAATGACCGACTAAGAATTTTGCTGTGGAAAGAACGTCTTTGCTTTTAATAACAGGATTATTTACACGTTAAACAACATGCTTTCTTTACTGATCTAAAGTAGTGAAACTGCCTTCTACCTGGGGAAATTTATTGCCATTTAAACATGCCTAAAGGCCTTTCTGACAGTCATTACAATAATCTATCATTTCTGCAACTGCCAGGATCCTGTTCTGTGGTCAGATTCAATCGGAGAAGGGTCAACAGACTTCTCCACCAAATGCTTCCCTCCCGATTACCACCAATTTACTTTTGTCCACAAACAGGGCTTCGCTGCAGAATGAAATGGAAGATCCCCTTAAGACCTCTGGCAAACAAACCAAAGTGTAGCTTCGGCCCTTGGTTCTGCTTTCATGCTTCTGGCTGCATATTCAATTGGGACACCTCTCGGACAAGCTTAGGTGCATGGGGGACAGGTTAGGGTGAGGGTTAGGGTTAGGTGACTCTCCAGCGACTAGAAGAAGCAGTCCAGGTGGGGCTAGGCAGCTGTTTCTGGTCTCCAGGGAGCCTGGTATTTTCCCTGAAGGAGGAACGCTGCCTCAATTAGGGGTCTCTCCCTCCCTCTCTTTCTGCACCCCTCATGTCACATCCCCTCTCATCCCTTTACTGCCCAGCACCTGTGCAACAGTCGCAGACAGTGTTCACAGCAGGAGAGGTTTACTCTGAGGAACAAAAGAAAACTCAAAGCTAAACACTGAGCCTTCCAGGCTTTCTCCATATGCAGAAAATGAGGTGGGAATCCCCTGAGCTGGAGACTCACCGTATTCCCTAGACTAATTGAGAGACTTTGTGTTTCTTTTGATGGGAGTGAGGGGAGGGGAGGGGGTAGTTTTTATTTTTTGTCTCTCGTGGTTCATACCCGGGACTCAGTTCCTGTTGTGGGTTTCTTCTCCTGCTCAGTTGCCTTTTGGGAGGCAGGACACGAGACTGCATCTTTTTACCTCACAATGCAAGGTGTGAGTGACGGGCGTCACCCCAGCCACTTGTTCATGGAGAGTTCTGATTTGGCACAAATTCAGGCGGGGTATGTCATGGTGTAAATGCATTAGGAAGGTGCTCTAAGATGTCTTCTGTCTTTGCTTATGGGCAATGAAGAACCTGCTCATCTTTTTCCAGAGGAGAAGAGGAACAGGAGGCACTCTGGTACAGAGCCTCGCTCCGTGCTTCATGGCTGTGAAGTGTGCCGGTTGCTGTCAAGTCTCCATGGTCCTCAGCTGGATGTGAGCAGTAGTTGTCTTGTGTTGCCTGCTATACTCTGCTCTTAGCTTTAGGAGAAGCAAAACAGCAAACTGATGAATGGGCCGTTGACTGGGGCAGCTACCATAATGGGGGTAATTCACAATAATATTTTATGTTGTTTTCCTGATATCTGCCCACTTTAGGAAATTATTTATTTACAAAGCCATCTTCCAGGTTTAGAAAAAACATTTTATTCTATTCACAAAAGGTACATCATCATTGCAGAAAAAAAATAGAAAATACCAAAGGATAAAGTAAAATTATTAATAATCCCACAGCATGGAACTAACAGCAAATAATACCTGAATATATATAATTCCATAATTTTGTATATTTATGTATTATATATTGTATGTGTTCACATAAAAGCACACACACACACATATGCTACAAGCTTTATATGTGGCTTTTATGGAATTCCATTCATGATTCCAGAAACCTGTAGGCAGTCTAGATGCTTATCAAAGTTCATCTATGCAGTGGAATATTGGATAGCAATTTAAAAGAGAGAACCGAAATGATACACAAGGATTTCAGCAATATACTTTGGATTAAAAGCTGTAAGATGCAAAAGTAGTGAAGCCATCATATCTTTTATCATTATTTTCCAAAACAAACCTCTCCAGATATTTGTTTATGTTTTAGAAATACAAATACATGCAACAGACAAGGGAGCACCAAGTGCAAAGGGGCGGGGCAGGGGCGGGGCCTGGAGTGGGGACGGGGCAGTGCAGGCCTGGGGCAGGGGCAGGGGCACAGCTACCTGGTGCCAGATTTGGGGAAGAAAGCTTGAGATCCAAACCCTGCAGAAATGATTTTTAAATAGTCTTCCTTTATGTCCCAGTTGTCATTCCTGCTTCCAGGCTTTTAATATCTGACTCTTGGTATGACTGAGAAAATGGACCAGATAATTCTGTTGTGGGCACTATCCCATACAGCTGTCACAGCTCTACTGTGGCTTCAGTGACATCTCTTTATCCATCCAACTGTGACAATCCCGGATGTTTCTGCCCATCTCCTGCTAGGTAAACTTGCTGGGGATTGAGAACCACTGTGCTGGGAGAATGCACAGTAATGGCTATTGGCCCAGAGCAGAACATACGGGGCTGAAGAGACTGTTCAGCAAGGAATGGTGTCTGCTGTCAAGACTTATACCCCGAGTCTCAGCCTCAGTCCACATGGCGGAAAGAGAGAACTAACTTCTGCAGTCTTCTTACCTCCACACATGACCTGTGGCATGGGTGAGTCTTCAACCCCCGCCCCAGCCTGTCTCCCCCCCCCCCCACAATGAAAAACCAAATGGCAAATGGTTTTGTTTCTAAAATTTTGATGACTTTAAAATGTAACCTCTATTTGTGACTATGCTACCAACTATTAGCAAACTTAATTCCACAGCTGGCTGCTGATTTCAGAGCTGGTAGAGCCCATGATAAAATCGCCCAGCCCAGCCCACTGAAGACGCCCGAGGCAGACGTGACGTGGAGTTTGCTCTTTTATTAAAAACTCCTTTGTAAGCCCATTGACATATTTTTATTGGCTGCACAGAGCTCTGTTTTGCAATTTCGTTGATTCTCCAGGCAGTGTGGAACCTTCTGGTGGGGAACCCGTCCCGCTGGGCGACCTCAGGGAAGCCACCAGGTTTCATCAATCTCCCATGTGAAGCGCAGAGCAGTCATAACAACCCAACTGGCGAGCTAGAGAGCCTTCTGAACTAAAGGTCTGTGTGAGGACACACTCGGGGTATTTATTGTGATTATCAGACCCCTGGGGCCCTTTGAAGAATTCTGTCTGATTTATCAGGCAGCTGCACCGAGGGCTTGCATGGGGTGAGCTGGGAAGGACTGGAGGTGGAGTGAGGTGGTGAGCCGGACCAGGTTGACTGCAGAGCTCCAGGGGTGACCTCATAGTTACCCCCAGACGTTCAGATCATTTCTGAGTGCTGCTAGGAGTGTTGATGAGGTGCCATTTTCTGTGCTTGCTAAACCTTGGGAAGCCAGCAAGATTTCAGGATTTTAATGCCCACTTTATCCCGTGATAGACGGAGTGATGCTTAAAAGTGGCCTGACCTTTCCAGTATTCCTTGCTGACCGGTTGACTGGCCATTCTATTCACTATTCCCTCAGCTTCAGCAACTTCCTTGTTTCTCCCCTTTTTAGCACTGACGACGTCACCAGTTACCAAGATGATGGCCTTTTATAGCCGAGTCTTGGCTAAGCGTGCTCACTTTACCCTAGCCCGGAAGAACACATTTCTTTTCTCTTCTCTTTTTCCTCCAGGGGAAGAAAAACAGTGAATTGGAAAGTTAGCAGAAAGATAAGAATTCTTGGGCCTCAGTGTCCAGAGTTTCCCTGCTGTAGCTCTGGTCAGAGGCTGAGCAGTGTCCTTATCTTCAAATAGATAGGTAATGCCCTTGACTTTGAGGGACATGTTCTGATTCAGACTAATTCCAAATAGTGGGGTGTACGGGTTAAAAGGAGCGCCTACTGCAAACATTTTCCAAGAAGTTCCTTTGTATTTTTCGCAGTACCTCTGGGCATAGCTACTTACCATTCATTGAATTCTTTAAGACTCCATTTACCCAAATAATTTCCTTAATGTCTAGATTCTTTATCTCTCCTGGCCTGAGATTCTGCCCACTTGATCTACTCTTGTCCATTAAGGTAGTAATATTTACCCTAGGTGCCCCTGCCGGAATATACAACTGTTCTCAGAAGGGACTGAGCATTGAGAAAATGTACAACCTCCTTTCAAAGACACGCTTTTAAGAGTCAGCATTCAATAACCGACCAGGCTGTTTCAAGATTGGAAGCACAGGACAAGGTCTAGGAATATGGATCTGAGGAAAGAGAAACTTTAAGTCTTCCTATGTGTTTCATAAATCTAAGCATGTGTTAGTGAACTCCTTGTATACTGCGGGCTAAGTCCATTCTCAAGCTGTCTATATTTCTGTGTCATAGACTAAGACATATTCTGGAAAAAACGCCGGGCGTTGGATCCATCACGGAAGCACTGACAGCCCTGTCAGCTTTAACTAGACAGAGGGAGCAATCGTTTAGTATGGTCGTCACCACGCACAGATAAAATCATCACTGAACATGTGTTAGGTGACACAGAGACGTTTCTTCAATGACACTTTCCTGAAAATGAAGAGCCAAGGCTCACCAGGCAGGGGGAAGCCCAGCAACCACAGGAACCGCCTGCCTGCCTTGTGTTAGGCGCCCCATCCTGACACTCAACAAGCCACTGTCTCTAATGGGATTAACTAAGAAATAATTACACACAGCTTGCACACTGCCAGGCTGTCTTCTGCACACTTATCAAGTATCATTTAGAAGTGGCCAGAGTTCTATCAGGTGCTGGGTAAGCAATTAGTGCCATGAACGACAGAATTCCTAAAACGAAGACTGAAGTCATGCTAAAACACATCAGGCAGAGGTAGTCCATCTTGTTTTTAATTTTAGACAGCATAAAGACTGTGGATTGTCAGCTGTGAGGAGAAAGTAACAGAGTTAGCTTTCTTTCTCTTGCTTCTTCAGTGCCTAGCTGAGGCATATTAACATTTAAGTATGACGCATTCGTGAATAAACATGCACATCATATGAATTTTTATGTGTAGTGTCACTGCAAAAGGAAATCTTGTCATGTTGTGAATTCCTCTCTAATAATTGCTAATATTATTTTCAACGTTTCAAGCATTGTTTTAAATTACATGTATGAACACATCTAGTCCTATACAACCACTGAGGCTTAGTGAGACGAAGTAACATGTCTAGGTTCACGAGCAGGGAACTCGAACGTAGACATAGGTTTCTTACTGTTCTGGTGAATTATCAATTAAGACGGGCCCAGCAGGTTGTACCGCTTCACTTAGGGCAAGGCGTTCTTGAGGTGGTCGCGCCCTGCTCCTGTATCCTCTCATCTTGTACCTGTCATCTTTTCCTTCCTCTGCCTCTGTCCCAGGTAGAGACAGAGAGGGTGAGAAAGGCAGGCCATTCTCCTCTGGTTCCGTGCTGCTCTCAGTAACCAAGGATGTGCTATAAGCAAATGCACCCAGGAAACTAACCCAGCCTTCCTGTCTGAGTGCACATCTGTGGACTCTGCCCCACACTTCTGTGGGCCCTGCCTCTCCACTCCCCATCTCCTCTCTCCTGTTTCTTCATCTGTGAAGCATGTCACAACACTGTGCGGTGATGAGGTGCAGGAATCCTTCCTTCAAACTGAGAGAAGTTGGTAAACATTCACACCTTTCTCCCTCTCCCTCCTTGGAAAGGGACCTCAGGCAGTGACCAGTGAGTATGAAGAGAGATAGGAAGGAAGAAAGGCTGCAGCAGGAAGTCTGGTTGTTGGCTCCTAAGGACCGGCCTTGTGTATTCTTGGCCTCTGTGGTGCATGAGTAGTGTCAAGGCACTTTGCACTCAGAAAGGGGCATCTCTCTTAGTGTGGTGTCACATGCTGGCTCATTTTGGCTTTTGACAGAATTGACCAGCGGAGCCAGTTAGTCCCCTTCCATTTCTTTGGGTGGATTTTGAAAATTGTCATTCTTAGATCATTGATTAAATCATTTGATCTTAAGCTGGTCTTCTGGACCTTTGCCTAGTCCATATGTCTTAATGGTTTTGGAAGAAGCCATGTAGGCTCTTGCACAGAGCAATGACTTGGCCGTTTTCTTATAGTTGAGGACCTGGGGCTAGAGAACTTGAAAACAGAAGTCAGTGATGAAGACATTACCTAACAACCCTGTCAGCTGCAGGTCTGCTTGGTTCTCAAATAGTTCATCCCCAGAGGAAATTCAAGTTTTGGAGAACTCTGAATCTTCTTAAGCTCAGTATGTGGTCTCTAAGTACAGTACCAAAGTGCCCTGGATCCACAGGAGGAGCCCTGACAAGGCTTTGGAAGGTGTCACACCATGTCAGACACTGCAAATAAATGGCATTACTTTCATAAGTCCACACACATTCACATGGCTCATTTAGTGGAATAAAGCCTATATTTCCCGTCAGATCCTAAGCTGGGTCCATTTATTGGGAGTGTGTGTTAATCTCTTACGTGAAGAGTCTGTCCCCTCTTTTATTTCCCTCTTATCTGTTCATCTTGGAATCATCAGAAGCTTACAAATGTCACTAGAAAGACCCTGTGTGCACACCAAAGGCAGATTTGCAGTAATAGATGGTATGTTTAAATATTGACCTGGTGCTAGACTCTGGGATACACACTTGGAAGGTAGTATCCTATTCGGTCCTTGTTGTACCTGTATGAGATGGCTGATCCTCATTTTTCTTTCTCTTTTTACATTTATTTATGTAGTGTGTGTGTATATGTATTGTGCACATGTATATGAGTATGTATGTGTGTATACGTGTGTGCATGTACATATGTCTATGTATGTGTGTATGTGTGTATGTGTGTATGTGTGTGTGTGTGTGTGTGTGTGTGTGTGTAGGTCAGAGGACAACTTGTGAGAGGAGTTGCTTCTCTCCTTCCACCTTGTGGGATCCAAGGATTGTCAGATTTTACAGCAAGCGCCTTTACCTCCTGGCCAACTCCCTGGCTCCATTTTTATTTCTATAAAGTAAGTTTCTCCTTCTCGTATATAGTAAATGAAAGAAATGGGGTTCGAACACAGTTTGGAATGATTACATTAGCACCTTAAGCTGGTGATCATTTGCAATGAACCCGCCATTGTGTGACTGAGGCTGCGATAAGGAAGTGATTTCGATCCAAACTAAATCCCTGCACATCTGTTGATAAGTGATCTGACTCTTCCACACGTCAGGTGTCTAGGCTGTAAAAATGGAACAGTATATGCCACCCCTATCTGCTTGGAAACCGCTGACTGGATCATCTGCCTCTGAGGGCCAGTCTAGGCTTGAGCTCTGTAGCTGCCCAGCTAGCGTTCATGTTCCCAAGCACCTGTGCCAGCACCTGCCTGGCTTCAGATCTTCAATAATAACAGCTGACATCCAAATGTTGCCCCAGAGTTTAGGATGTAGCCAGCCAACAAACAGAAGCGTCTGGTGGCAAGAGGCAGCGTTGAGACTTGGGAAAGACAAAGATCAGTCTGACGAAGTTCAAAGAGAGACAGAAGAAGGAGTTCCTGGTTAGAGGCACCATGTTGAGCTGAAGACTCAGAAAAGTTCTTTTCATTTTATCTTAGGTTGGACTGACTTTTAAGAAAACAATCTTGGAAGTGTTTATTTTATAACTCCAACAGCGTCTAAGAAAATGTGAACAGCCAGACTCTGAAGAAGCATAGTTGTGAATAGAACTCACTTTCAGTAAGCAGAAAGACCTTTCTGTCCTGGACTAACACAGACGGAGAGATCCACTCGAAACAGGACAAAAGAGACTGTCATCTGGACGCAGAAGCCCTCTCCTCTGATGCCCCCATAATACCGGGCCATTGGAAAGCATGCTGACAAATAGGACCCAGAGGAGTAGTTCATAACTTCTGAGCAGGATGCAGCTTGGAGTAGGAGCTGAGGATCCTGGGAAGAGGATGCCCTTCAAGACAGATGAGGACACCATGATTCCGACATCGGTGGCATGCCCGAGGACGGCCCTTCTGCTCTTTCTTCTGTGAGCTCTGTGGTGTTTAAGCGGCTTTAACTAAACAGACCATCCTCTGCTTCTACTATTTGGATTTCCCCAAGCTGGTTTTAGACAGTTAATGGAATTGTGCCTGCAGTGTGTGCTTCTGAGAGGGGCAGAGAACAAAGCGGGAAGTGAGTGGAGTGGTTATTCTATCCTTTTACAATGCAAGCAGGCACCCTTCGTTATTAATGCATGTTAATTCCCTACAAAAGTGTTATGTTGAGGGATGAATACCCTTGCTGTCTCTCATTTTTGATGACGTTGAGATGGTTATTTAGCACTGTTCATCCTCATTGAGGTTAGCATCTAACTCCAAATGTGTTCACTTGACCCAGAAATGACAAAGCCCAGGCCTCTGGAGAGCTGAGAACCTCGGTCCTATCATTATACAGTTGTAGGCTGTCATTGTGGAATGCAGCGAGGTGACTGGTGTTACTGGATCCTCTTGTGTTTTGCTAGTAATGCTACTGCTACAGGAGTGTTTATTAGCCGGGAGTTCGCTGTCATGCTCTCTTGAGCTGTGGGTGCTGCCAGTCAGTCTTCTTTCCTCCCTCAGTGTCTGCTCCAGTTGTACAAAGCTCTTGACATTACCTTTGAACAGTCTATTCAAAATGGAGGCGGCCACAGCACTGCCAGCCAGCAGTGTGTCCTTTAAGCAGCTTCTGTGATCACTTTGTAGACAGGGGAGAATAGATATCCAGGGGCCTGCCGGAGTTTACGAACAGGAATTGTGTGACAGCAGAGTTTTAGAAGGATCAAGATGGCGCTGGGGCTCTGAGGAAGTAGAGTGGAGTCGATGCTTGCCCCTGGAATATTTTTTGCTTTGGTGAAGAGGGATCATGGGAGAATGATGGATTATCCCATGTGGCTGAAGTAGATGTTTGTGGCAGTGAAGATGGTGGGGGCCATGCTGGTTTGAGGGGACAGAGAGTTTGGTTTTAATCATCCAATGAATCTAATGATAACAATAAATATCAATTTATTAAAAATAATGGCCTATGGCTGTGAATTTAACCTGTACGGTGTAATAGAAAGAGCCTGAACCTGGAGAAAGAATGGCCGAGCATCTAGATCCCCACCTTCTTCTCGTTCTAGGAGCTTGAATTGCTCATATGTGGTGTCTTAGTTAGGGTCTTACTGCTGTGAACAGGCACCATGACCAAGGCAAGTCTTATAAAGACAATATGTAATTGGGGCAGGCTTACAGGTTCAGGGGTTCAGTCCATTATCATCAAGGTGGGAACAAGGCAGCATCCAGACAGGCATGGTGCAGGAGGAGCTGAGAGTTCTACATCTTCATCTGAAGGCTGCTAGCAGAATACTGTCTTCCAGCCAGCTAGGAGTAGGGTCTTAAAGCTCACACCCACAGTGACACACCTACTCCAACAAGGCCACACCTACTCCAACAGGGCCACACCTCCAAATAGCGCCACTCCCTGGGCCGAGCATATGCAAACCATCACATGTGGCTTTCCTGGTGACATCTCTCCCACTGAGAATGACACCTGCTGAATCTACCACGTGCATGAGGAAAACATGCAACAAGTGCATTGCACTTTAGTTTCCTGATGTGGTGACATGTTTGGATAGATTCAAGGACATCTCTGAGGGTGACCCCAGGAACAGGCCCTCACTTAATTGACACTCCGCAGTCACTCCCACCTTTGGGATGGGCACGCTGCTCTTGGATTTCCAAGGTTCAGACCTTGCAGTCAAATTTCTGGACATGATACTAAATGATGTGCAGGGGACAGCAGTGGCACTGGCTTGCCTGTTGTGCCAGGGTTTCTCGGAGCTGCATGGTGCCCTCAACAGAGAACTCTGTTTATCACTTTGCAGATGCAATAAAAATAACAAATGCCCAGAGTAAACCTAATTCACTATGCTACTTAGTATTTGAAATACATAAATATGTCAAGCAAAATACCTCTAATAGACCCTTTTATCCTGCTAATAGTGTACATATAATTTTCCTCTCATTAGTAGAGAAACTACCCAGGGAGCTCTCTGCCCATCCTTCATCCATTTAATCTGCATTAGCTTCCTTTTACCTTGTGTTTAATCTGCTTTCCCTCAAGGTATTTTGAATAAATCAATAGGAATACATGATTGTTTAATGATTTTTAGAAGAGCCCCCTTCGACCACAGCTGTATGATTTAGAATGACTAATTCCACTTTTTACAATTGATCCTTCCCTGTGTGGACCATCCATTTCTGCCAGGCCATTGTGAGAGAATTCTCTAGCAGACTGCTCTCTATTCCCGGGGCTCCTGGAGAGTCTGGCTGCTGTGCTGGCTGTCAGGGCCCCTCCCTCCTCGCCATCTGATTAAGCATCACATAAAGGTTCATGATCAGTGCCTCGCTCAGCTGCAGCGACTAGACAATTTTTTTTTGCAGCGCTGACGTGTCCGATTTCAAAATTTGTTTTCCCCATTTTTCTTTGGCTGTTCATGCTTGAGAATACCTAGAATTTTCTAAGCATTTTGGTGGAAGAATGGGGAAAAATCGTGTCCAAATAGTAGCAGTTCGTTGGGGCAATATCTGTGTAGGGTATTCTCTGTGTGTGGACTGGGCGGCATATGTGTGTGTGTGTTTATAGTCCTTATCTGTGTGTGAGTGTGAGAATGCCTAGAACACAGGGATTCCAATCCTATGTAGTCCCTGTGATATTTATCCTTTTAAATTTATCTAATATTTGTATCCATGAAGACGTGAGACAGCAGCTGTGTTGAATCCTGCTAGTTCAGTCAGGCAGTTTTACTTTCTTAACTATTTTCAAAGTATCTGTTTACAAAACTGAATCTGCAACTGAACTGCTAGCTCTTTAGAAATTTCCTCCTGTTCTCATTTTACCTCGTGCTAGTTTACTATTCCCCTGAGCTCCAAACCCAGGAGGGTTCCTTAATTCCCTCTCCTGGAATCCAGTTTCTCCCATGCCTCTCCAATTGCTTCTCTGTGGTTCCTACAATCCCAGAGAAAAAAAATCCTTATCTCTTACCAGGATTCTTCCATGAAACTCTTCCAAGCTAAATGAGAGAGCGCCCAAAAGAGCCAGTCTAAGAAACTGAGCCCCCCAAATGTGTCTTCCTCTCAAACATCCAGCTGCTAGAAGTCTCTAGCTCCTCCCCTACACCCTTGGCAAGCTGAGCTAAGTCACCATCCTGGTGGGGGTCCTCCAAGCCTAGTCCGTGGGTGCTTGAACTGTTTCACCTCTACGGTGGGGTAGTTCAAGGCTATCCAGGTGACTTTGCCTTAGGTCATAGAGCAAAGACCACAAGACCTCCACCAAGCAATTTTCCTTAAACTAGGCAGGAACTTCCCATTCTTTAGCATTCTTATCTAAAGAGGCCTTTAGAGGCACACCCAAACTGCATCTCTACCGGACACACACCTCTCTGAACCAAGGCTCAGTGATAGAGTAAAATAAAGGGGTTGCTTCTCTCTCCATTGTTATAAATAAAAGTAATATTGAATATGCATTGCCACTGTATAAGCAGACACGGTGTTTTAAAATGGATTTTGTCACGAATGTCTGGTCTGCCTCTGTCATCACAGTCTCTAAACTTACTTTCTCATTTATTGTCTAAAAGGAGGAGGAAATTTCTTATTCTTAGGATTGTTGTGTGAATTAAATAGGTAACACGGTCGATTGCTTGGCTCATAGCTGGTGTCCATTTAATTAGCAGTCTGAGGTACCCTAGGAACAGCTAAAACCAAGGGTCCTCACACCAAGTCAGGCACTCAGAACTCAGCCTCACTTTGTGCTGTTGGAGTGATTTCACACCAGCCTGTGAGGTATGGGGCACAGCCATGGATGTTCGTTCCTCAGCCCTGTTCACGTTCTTCACCTTAATATCCAGTCTCTCTGCTGGCCAGAGCCTGCCGAGCCTACCGAGCCTAACGAGCCTGCAGGCAGGGAAAGCAGGAGGGTAAATTGTAACATTCAGCCGGCTTCCACTAGGGGGAAACTTTTAAGTTAAAATTCATGCTCAACTATTGACAAGATTTCTAGCTTTTTTTTTTTTTTTTTTTTTAGTGCAATTATAGATGAACTCATTCTGTGTATTTGGAGAGACCTTCTAAATGCCAAAACTGTGTTTGTTTATTTGTTCATTTGTTTTTACCTCACTTAAACAACATTGTAATAAAATCAGCTGCTAAGGTTTGTGGCGGTTTGAATGATGTGTACTCCATATTCTCCGGCCTCTGAATGTTTGGTCCCGAGTTGATGAAACTATTTGGGTAGGTTCAGGAGATGTGGTGTTGCTGGAGAAAGGATGTCACTGGGGACATGTTTTGAGGGTTCAGCCCTGCACCATTTCCAATGTGCTCTCCCAGTTCTCCTTCGGAGACGTTAGTCCTCAGCTGTTAGGCGAGCTGCCTGTTACATGGCTGTAGTGGATTTTTATCCCTTGGAACCATGAGCCAAATAAACCATTTCTTCTAGAAATTGCCTTGGTCTTGGTGTCTTGCCACAGCAATAGAGAGTAACTAAGACAAGTTTATACAAAATAGCAAGAATGTGGGCCTAGGAATTATCTGTGCTCAGGGCTGTAGTTGCCATGGTTACTGAATGACATGTGACATCAGCCACCAGGTGAATTAGCTGCACAGAGTTCAATTCCATAGTTCCAATGACGTCCAAACCTTGGCTGCCTTGAACTTAAGTCAGGATAGGACTCAGGTAGACTTTTTAAAAATAAGAGAATTATGTCCACCCTTGTTTGAGATTTCCTTAAAAGCCTGGCATGAAAATCTAGTGACAGTAGTAGATATCCATTTAACAATACAACAACAAGCTCAACTACTGTACTGTGTGCAAGGTAGACAAGATGTCCCAATCTAAGGGGATTTGCTCTAATGAGAATGTATAACCAGAGGCTGGTGGTGGGACCTCCTCTCCCTCCATCCCGTTTAAGACTCTTTTCATTAGATTGTGAGTATCTTAGTCCATGTTCTGTATCATGGATGTGTGTATTTATGTATGTTGTATGTGTGGTGTGTGTGTGTAGTGTATGTATGTATGCTGTATATG
>JADRCH010000035.1:5391955-5439254 GCA_019843965.1 Rhynchomys soricoides | reverse complement strand
CAACAACAACAGCAACAACAGCATGAACAGCAGCAGCAACAGCAGCAGCAACAGTAGCAACAGTAACAGCAGCAGCAGCAGCAGCAACAGCAGCAGCAACAGTAGCAACAGTAACAGCAGCAGCAGCAGCAGCAGCAGCAGCAGCAGCGCAGCAGCAGGGATTCTCCTTCTCTGCCTCCCCTTGTATCACAGAGCTCAGAGTTTACATACACCACCATTCCTGGCTTTAGTTGACTTCTGGGGATCTGAACTCAGCTTATCAGGCTTGTGTGGCTTAGCCTCTTCTGCCCTACATCAATGTTTTGTGTGTTGGTAACAACAGGAACAATAAAAGGAAGGTAGGGGCTTCAGGAACACTTTCTCAGCTGAGACGGAGGGGGAGGATGAAGATTCTTGTTGACAAATCAGGTTAGGAAAATTCAACCTGACAAAGGGGCTCTCGTGGCTGCAAATGTGTTCTTTGTTGACCTGGAAGGTATTTATTTCTTCATGGGTTTCAGAGAGGAGGGTTTGGCTAAGTCTAGGAACATTTCCTAGTAAAGAACTGGGAAGGGCTGTTGTTTGTAGCTCAGTGACGGTGTGCGCTAAAATGACTGGGTGCCTTTTGCTCTTTGAACTTCAGTGCTGGGCTCAGATCAACTGAAGCTGAAGGGCTGGTAGTTACTGAGTAGAACTGTGTTTCAGAGTCTTCTCTTGAGGATTAAGAAGCAGAATTTCTGCTGCCTGTGGCTACGCCCCTACCAGGTTAGCTCATCTCTTTAAAACAGAAGGGTGCTTTATTACTGCCTAGCTGTCCAGCTGAAAGGGTTCTGAGCTAAAAGACAGGTGGACGGCAAAAGACAGGTAGACAGCTTTGGTCACTATTGCTTCCTGTAATCACAATGACTTGAAACCCCATCCTTGGGCTCATGAGTCAATGTTTTCTTTACAGGAATCATTTGGAGCCAGGGCGATATTGCCTTTACAATGGCTGAAGTGCATATTTACACAGAATGGGGCTCTCCACACTCAGCCCAGAGACATAGTCTAAATGACTCAAAGTAGACAAATATTATTTCATAATTTTTGAAAAGTTCGGGGCACACCATTAAATCCAGCTGCCTGTTTCACAGCTGTAACTCTTGGCAGATGTTTCTGAAGCTAGAGTGTAGAATCAAAGCCAGAGCTTGAGCAAGCTCTTGGGGTTCACAGATGCTGGCCTTTAATATGTGCAACAGAGCATTATGATTTCTTAGCAGGACATTTGTCAGGGTGACAAGCATTGGGGATCCATCACGAGAAATAAGAAGTTAGAAACGATCCTTTGTACGTTGAAGCGTCTAAAATTATGTGATTAATTTACATCCTAAATTTTTATCCTATGTAAGAACTTACGATCTTAATAGACCCAACTATAAATCACTCTTTTTGTGTCTAATGGATAAGCATGAGTTCTTTCCCTCTCTGACTGAGAGCATGAGGGCCGGTGAGACAAAGAGTTTAATATTTTATTTTTGACTTCACGTTTATAAGTGAAGAATGTTTCTTTGGGCTTGAAGTGACTATGTGTCATAAGTAGGCGGCGTGGTTAATAGACTATATAAAATGTTCTTGTGCATAGAAGCGTGCACGGGTGGGCACGTATGTACACACATTTCTACATGAGATTGTTAATGGACTGTTCTAAATCCTTACATCAACTGTTTTTTAAACAAGCTTCTTTGAGCCATCGCTTAAAATGTTTGCATTTTGGGAGCTGATCAAAGTCTTGAAGGTTTTGTGTAAATCAATAGACTGGCATGACCCGTGGAAGATCTGAGGCCGAGGCAGTTTTGTTTGAAGAACAGCACTGTTGCGGGGCTTGCCAGCCAGACTGTGAAGAATGCCCCTCTGTTTCTGCTTCCTTGCTGTACCTTCTTTTATCCTCTGCCTGTCCTCCGAGGACATGTGGAATTCTTCCCAGCTCCACTCTGTTTAACCTTGCTTCTGATCTTTCTATCCACTCCTAGACTCTCACACACATAAACATCTTTCCCTGACAACACGCTGCTGTAAACCGATTCTAAGACCTGGCCTGCTTTGTATGCAGTTAGCTTGGCTCATGTATCCTGAAGGGGGTTGCCTGGGGTTGGGTACATGAGGCCCTTGTAGTCAGGCCAAGAGAAAGCATTGGCAGCATGCCCAAGCCTAAAGAGCTGAGCTGGCTACCTGTGCAGAACACCCGTGGCAAGCTGTCACTCCATTCCTGGGCTCATTACTGCACCGCACTTTCCAGAGTGGGGACTTGCCCATATCTATTTTTTGTTTTATTTGAAAAGGGATGTGGATGTTATGAGTCATAATGTCCTAATAAGGAAATTTACCTTCTCAACCAAGTTTGTAAGCAAATCTACAATTGGATGTAGATTTCAACCCTCGTGATAGGAAAACGTCACAAAAAATGGTGGCATGAGATTAATGTTCCCCATGGAGCAAGACATCAGTTTCTTTCTAGATATAGAGTATTAGGAACACCTGGATGGCTGGAAGGTGCCGTACATCTTCAGAAAAATAGTCTATCTGTGTGGAAGACACAGTCTAACTTCAAGGCATTAAAATATGACCCCCAAATCCACTCACTGTCCAGTTGCTTCAGCTATGGCAGCTGTGTTTGCCTGCTACGTTGTGAGGCTGTTGAAGCCATACATGTTGTGTCATGTGAGAAAACTTCCATTAAAAACCATCCTATATTGAATACAGTTGGAAAACAAGAATGACTAAACTCGGCTCCTTTTAAAGTACAGAGATCATCAAAGCCCTTCAGGTGTTCACATCCATTGTGACTTTTCAGACTCATGATGACACTTCATTTCTCTCTTGTGTTAAGGAATATATATTTCTATCACAATGCCTCCTAGAACACAGTTTAAGAAACGGTGGTAAAGGTCAAAGACTTTACAACTGTTTGAATAATGCTATTCTGTTTGTAATTTAAGTAAATTTAACCTGCCCTTTTTAGAATATGGTTCACCCAGATTTCTCAAATGTGTAGCATTGAGAGTGAAAATCCATTTTTTTTTAACAGGTAAATTCAGGCTCTTGTGGGCAAACTCAACTCTTTCCTAATCAGTGTGCTGTCATGCTGGCATCTCTAATTTATCAAGGTTAACATACTGACAATTTTGCTGTTCAAATCCCTGTCCTAAAGCAACTGGACCTGCAACCCAGGAACTGGCAAATAGATGCTGGAGAAAGCTCACAGCAGAGGCCCCGATGCTTTTGGCACCATGAATTGGCATGGATGGATGCTAAAGCTTATTCACTAGGCGTTTTCTTCCCTTTGAACTGAAGGCATTTGAACCATTTAAAGTCTCTGTTCTGTAGGCTTTATAAAACCGTACTTCAGTAATGTCTGGGAAGCTTAAGGGCTCCAGCTTAGCAGGAGTTTCTTTGTCCCTTCTTCGGGCATGTCACATCATCCAACTGATGGGGCCACCGTCACCACCTCCACACCCGCGCCATCAATGACCCCCACTACCAGTGCTTACCACAGTAAGAACACTAAGAATCTTACCTTATTCCATTCTTATGACAGTTCTTTGAGGTTGGTTTTCTATGTGATAAAAATGAGTTTGTTGATGATTAAGTGACCTTTAAGCTTAGCCCTACCAGATTCTAGAGAACTCATTACTTATGCATTGTACTTCCCAAGCTTAGACATGTTCCCTAGGGGACACACACACACACACACACACACACACACACAGTTTGTATCTCTAGACCTCGTGTGAAGCTGGGGTATATTACATTTTCTTTTATTACTTTGGATATTTCCTGGTCTAGTAGGTGACATTCCTTTCATCCTGGGTTTGTTAGCTAGATTTCTCTTCTCAAGTTCAAAAAACATTGGATAGTGTGCTATAAGTAGGTTTCACTTACCATAATTGGTTTAAATATTACCAATTTCCTAATAACATTGTTCCAACTCCAACTCCAGGTATTATTATTTTAAGGCCCCCTGCCACCATGTGTGCATGCACATGTGTGTGAGCATGCATGCATGTGTATATGTGCATGCACATGTAAGCATGCATGCATGTGTGTGTGTGTGTATGTATGTGTGTGTGTGTGTGTGCACGCACACATGTTTGCATCCCATAGTGCATGTGTAAGGGTTAGAGACCTTCTCTTCTACCTTGTTTGAGGCAGGATCTCTTGTTGGCCATGCCTGCATGTTCCAGGTTAGGTGTTCTGCTAGTTTCTAGGGATTCTCTTATCTCTGTCCGCCATATCATTTATAGTAATCCTGGAATTACAGATGCACATACTATGGTCACCATATTCACAGGAGTTCTAGAGATACAAACTCAGGTCCTCACCCTTTGGTGAACTATCTTCCCAGCCGTTCAGTTATATATCAACTGTAGCTGCATAAAATATAAACTTTGCTATTAGCTCTGTGGTCCACAAATTACTTTGTAAAATAATGGATGCCCACTATTGTCCATGACTGAGCATATTAGTTCTGGAGAACTCTCATTAGCTGGCCACTGAGCATCTGATGGCTCATGCTCAGATAGGTGAGCAGCTTTGTCTCTCTACACATTCTTGCCCCCGTGATGTCCTGCCTCATACATACCTCCAGTAATGGAGCAAGTCGATCATGAACAGAAACTTCTGAAACTGGGAATCAAAACAAACATTTTAACACAAGGAAGTAGGGGTACTTGCTGTTAATCCCAGGACTCAGGAGGCAGAGGTAGGCTAATCTCTGTGAGTTCAAAGCCAGCCTGGCCTACAGAGTGAGTTCCAGGACAGTTAGGGCTACACAGAGAAATCCTGTTTTGAAAATCTACCTACCTACCTACCTACCTACCTACCTAACTAACTAGCTAACTAACTAACTAACTATTCTCTTCCTTAAAAGGAGGGAGTAGGTCAGGGAGGATGAGACCACAGCAAAGAAATAAACATTTGATCCTGGTCATAGCCATTACACAAACGCAGAATGAGGGGAAATACCAGATGGAGAGACAGTGACGCATACACTGTCCAGGCTCTCAGTGTGCTTCCAGAGGGACTTAATGGAGACAACATTACCCACACAGATGAAGACAGTGCCTGTGATGAGAGGTGAGCATATCGCAGATGGAGTGAGACTAGTTAAGCCTTGGAGATCTTTCACTTCTCAAAACATGGAAGGTGATGTTTCTGAGGGGTTGGTGACTGCTGTATACTTAGAAAAGAGAACAGTAGTTTGTTCAGTTTAGAAAAGTGGTTATGTTCATATGGGAGGAAGGCCAGGGATGTTCAATCATTCATATCTCACGACATTATCTATATACGAGTACAAGTGTGTGCATGTGCATGTGCATGCTACAGTGCATGTGTGGAAGTCAGTAAAACTTTTGGGAGTTGGTTCTCTTCTTCCACCACATGGGTTCTGGGGGTTGAGTTCAGGTCATCAGGAGCAGCACCTTTCTTTATGTACTTGACCCATCTCACTGGGTCTATTTTCCTATTTTTATGTTTATTTTTATATATAAAGCAATAAAATGTGTTAGTGTTTCTGTTTGTCTAATTACAATGTACTAAGTACATATTAGATTCTATTGTTGATTTTTTTATTTTTAATTTTATCATGAGCTTACCACATATGGGAAATTTTATTTTTCATTATGTGTGTGTGTGAGTGTGTGTGTGAGTGTATGTGTGTGTGTGTGTGAGTGTGTGTGTGAGTGTATGTGTGTGAGTGTATGTGTGTGTGTGAGTGTGTGTGTGAGTGTATGTGTGTGTGTATGTGTGTGTGTATGTGTGTGTGTGTGTATGTGTGTGTGTGTGTGTGTGTGTGCGCACGCGTATCTGTGGGTATCTGAGAAGTCCACAAGAGAATGCTGGTTCCCCTGGGGCCTGAGTTCAGAGAGTTGTGAACCTTCCAAGATGGGTGTAGAAAATCAAACATGTCTTTTTTGGAAGAAAACTGCATATCTTAACTGCTGAGCCATTTCTCCAGCACCAGAAAGAAAGTTTTTAATATTTTGACAAGATTTTACATTATGGGCCCATCCTGATTTTTCTTCCTGTTGTTAAGACTGCTTTGTGGGGCTGGAGATGACCCAGTAGTTGAGAGCATTGATATCTCTTCCAGAAGACCTTGGTTCAATTCCCACCAACATGGCAGCTCACAACTATCTACAACTCTAGTTGTAGTGGTTCTGACACCTGCATACATGCAGGCCAAACACCAATGCAAAGAAGGAGGGGGTGCATTGTATGACTTCAGCATGCAAGTGAAGACTTTTGAAAATGTGTCCATCTATTAAAGTTTCCAGATACGAACTTGGAGGGAAAATTATGATCAATATCTGTGTTGTGTTTCTTCTGCAGAACTATAATTAAGGACTTCACAAACTGGCACAGACCCTAAGATGTTTCAAAAGAATGGAAATTTGGAATTGTTAGTGATGGGAGGAAGTCAGATGCAAGATGCTATAGTGACTAGAAATATACATAAAAATTATTTTCCTAGTAATTCTTTGATACCAACACTAAGACTCCAGTTGTGTGAATTTGGGGCTTTAGAGGTGGCCCAGTGGTTAAGAGCATTTCCAGAAGAACCGTGTTTGGTTACCAACACCTACCTTGGGTGGCTCACAGTCACCTGTAACTCCAAGGGATTTGATGCCACCTTCTGGCTTCCATGGGTATACACACACACACACACACTCACTCACACACACACACAGACAGACAGAGAGAGAGAGAGAGAGAGAGAGATGCATACACATAATTACTTGAAAAAACACACGAAGATGTGTCAAGTAAAAATAAACTTGATAAGGGAGTATACAAGGAATTTGATCTAAATAGAAAATATTTGGCTTTTTCTGAAGTACACTGCGGGGTGGAAATGCTATCATGAGACTCTAGAACATTATTTTTTAGGGCAATGTAACATTTATAGTGTCTTCCTTAGACTCAGGGGATCCAGGTAGAGCTGGGTTGGGGGCTGGCAAAGCTGATGAGCTAACTGGCTGATGAGCTAACTGGCTGATGAGCTAACTGGCTGAGCATTTCCTTTTCTCATCTACGCAACTGGGACCTTTAACTGAGGATCCCTCCAACAGAGGCAATCTGAGTTGGAATGATGTCAATCAGCACAGATCATGGCTCAGGAGACACAGTGATGATAATTGTAAACAACATCCAATCTTGGGGAAAATGGTTCTCTTTGTTAATGGAAAGAGAATCTGTTCGACCAGTCCTTGTACTGCACATGATGTACGCACTGTGAAAATCTTTGCTAGCCCCACAGCTGACTGAGGATTAAAATCTAGGCTACATAAAGAACTCAAAGATTCAATATAAAAAAAAAAATCCAAACAATCCAATAGGGATCCATAATGAACAGTTTTTTAAAGTGACACTCAAATAACCAGGAAGAATATGAAACTATGTTCTATACTCTTAGCCATCAGAAAAAAGCAGATAAAAACTACACTGAGATTCCAGCTTACCCGACTCAGATGAATATCACCAAGAAAGCCAACAATAAATGCTGGCAAGGATGTGGGGGAAGAGGAGGAGTTTACACTCGAGGAAGGACGGTGAATTAGTGCCAGCAAGATGGCAATTACTACGAAAGTCCTTTTGGAACTAGGATGACCATGCGACCTAACTATAGTAGTCCTGAGAATTCCTCAAAGACTCTAAGGCCTTGGACCCCGGGGCAGCTGAACATCCACTGCACATCTCTGTGGCACTGGAGATAAAGCAGCCACCTGGAGGTTGTGTGTGTATGTATGCATCTATGTATGTAACTTTGTATGTACAGACTTCTGCACCTACTTTGTCTATCACCTATCAAGTTATCATTTATCTATTTATCTAGCATCTATCTATCTATCTCTATTTGTCATCTATCTGTAATCTATCTATGTAATCTGCTTGTCATTTATCAATATATCATTTATCGAGCATCAATCTATTCATTCATTTATCTATCCATCTCTATTTATTATCTATCTTTCTATCTATCTAATCTATCTCTCATCTATCAATTATCTATTTATATATCTAGCATCTACCTCTATCATCTATCTACAATGTATCTATCTATTTTTCTATCTCTATCTATCATCTATATCTATTATCTATCATCTATTTATCTACATATCATCTATCATCTGTTTATGTATCTATCATCTATCTATCTACCTATCTATCTATCTATCTATCTATCATCTATCTATCCATCCATCTATCATCTATCTATCTATCTATCTATCTATCTATCTATCTATCTATCTATCATCTATCTGTCTATCTATCTATCTATCTATCTATCCATCTATCCTCTATATTCTATTTTGAAAATAGAATGAGAACTATTTGATGAGGGCTACACTGACTGGTTTTTTGTGTCAACTTGACACAAGCTGGAGTTATCACAGAAAGGAGCCTCCCTTGAGGAAATGCCTCCATGAGATCCAGCTGTAAGGCATTTTCTCAATTAGTGATCAAGGAGGGAGGGCCCATTGTGGGTGGTGCCATCCCTGGGCTGGTAGTCCTGGGTTCTATAAGAAAGCCAGCTGAGCAAGCCAGGAGAAGAAAGCAAGTCAGTAAGGAACATCCCTCCATGGCCTCTGCATCAGCTCCTGCCTCCAGGTTCCTGCCTGCCCTGTGTGAGTTCCAGTCCTTACTTCCTTCTGTGATGGACAGCAATGTGGAAGTGTAAGCTGAATAAAGGCTTTTCTCCCCAACTTGGTGTTTTGTGCAGGAATACAAACCTTAAAACGGGGGCATAGAAAGGGACAAGTGGGAACAGATAGAGTATTAGGGGTGAACATGAACAAAGAACATGATCCGTATGAACAGAAATGTCCTAAAGAAACCCAGTGGCTGAGAAAGCTTTCTGCACAAACAGAAGGCCTAAGCTAAAACCCCTAGAACCCATAAGAAAAAGTTGGGTGTGGCTGTTTCAGGGCAGACACACTAAGATAGGACTGGGGCTTGTTGGCTGCCAGTGAAGCTTCAAGTTAGTCAGAGACTGTGTCTCAAAGGAATAAGAGAGCAACACAGCAGCACACACAACACACAACACACATATACCAGATACACATACACACAGATACACATGCACATATACCACACACACAGATACACATGCACACACACACATGCACATATACCACACAACACACATATCACACACACACAGACATACACACACACACACACAGACACACACACACATGAACATATGCCATACAATACAGACACACACACACACAGACACACACACACATGAACATATGCCATACAATACAGACACACACACACACAGATACACACACATACACACACACACATAGACACACACACACACAGACACACACACAGACACAGACACACACACACATGAACATATGCCATACAATACAGACACACACACACACAGAAACAGACATCCCAAGCCTTCCAAAGTCTCCAAGCAATGGAACCAGTCACGGATTTTGATCCTGTCATTAAACAACCACTATCATACTAATCATTATTTGCATAGAATTACCTTGTGGAGAGACGGCCCCAGATGTTACTATTCTGATCTTTACTTATTTTCTCTGGGCCACGAATCTCCGCCATCAACTGCCAGAGGAGCTACGCAAAGTGGGCGATCTACGTAAACGTAAATGGAACTATTCAAAAGCTCATTTCCACTTGGAACAGGAGCCTCATTTTGAAAGAAAAGCAGCCAATCTCCCGTCCTGCTGTCTTGGCCAGCCAGCGAGGTGTGCAGGCCTCCACCGGACAGTGCACAGGGCCACTGTCTGCATGTGGACAGGCTCTGCTCCCTGTTGCTGCCTGCTGGTCTGGAAAACCATTAATCCTATTAATTTCGTATCAGAAGACTGGCAGCAATTCTACAAATGAGTAAACACAGAGCTGAAAGTACAATCATACTGGCCCAGCACATCGGGTCTGGGTCTCCCTTCAACAACCCTGCTTCAATCCAGCAATTTCATTATCACCATCAGTGGAACAAATCACTTTATTAAACACGAGGAGCTTTTGTGGAGAAATTTCTTCTTGTGGGCAACATTATGAAGCTCTCAAACATAAAAACGGCACTTACAGTTGTCAAGGGGGTTTCTTTAGGCAATTCAGCTAATGGCTTACGACATGAAGGACTTGAAATGCTCGTTCAAGCCTTCCAGTTTGCCATGCAGCAGCAGGTTTGTTTTTTTTCATTCTAAGGGAGAAAAAACCTTTTTGATGCTTTTAGTGGAATTAATATTTTCAGTAAGGAGTTTGCTGACAAGAGAAGTCTCTCTTTCTCTGTCTCTTTCCTTCTTCCCCCTCTCCCTACTGTCCTCTCTCCCTCCAGGAAGGACAGTGAGATTTGAGGAAGCAAGACATCACAGAACAAGAGAGTATCTATTTGTATTGGTTGAAGCAGTTTACTAAGTAGGAACTTTTGCACAGAGACCTTAAAACATTAGAAAAATGTGCCCCATGGCACAACTGTAAGGGGGGCCAAGTGTGAGCTCACTTTGTGCATTCCCTTTTTGGCAAGTGGGGCCCCAGGGACTGAAGACCAGAGGTGGAGATGGAATGTGTCTCCCTGGTTGCCGTGGGGCTGTTCCCAGAGATAGTTTCTGCACTGAAACATTCCCACCTGGGGGTGGGGCTCACAAGACTGAGGATGGAAGGAAAATTTAGAAGGCCCAGGAAGAAACTGAAACAAATAAGGTCCAACACCTGAAAGTGATGCAAGTGATGAGAATCACACCTGCCTCAGCCCCCTCCCCAGCCCACCCCCAACTCCCACCCCAAGCCTCCACCCAGCCTCACCCCCAGTTCTACTCCCAGCCCTACCCAGCCCCACCTCAGTCCCACCCCAGCCTCCACCCCAACCTCCACCCCACCCAGCTTATACAGCAGTGGCAATTGTTGCAAACAAGATGGTTCTCATGGCGAGCTGCCTGTAAGTCGTGTAGCTGTAGGCAAACAGCTTCCACAAGGCCTATGCTGTGGTGGGCTCTCCAGAGAGTCAGCCTCCTGCCTTTGAGTCACGTGCTCCTGTAAGCACCCTTTCAGACAGACTCCTGGAAGTAAGCACAGTAAACTCAACACTACTAAGCTATTCGTGGATGACATGGTTTCTTTGGTCTGTTCTGTTGCTTAAAACACTACAGAACTTCCTGCCATGTCGACAGATGCATCCTCTCTCTGTCCCACTGTGATGACTGCTCTCAATATAGGGGTGCTCTTCTCCAGAAATCTGTCTAATATGCCGAAGGGACCAAGATGTGGTCTTGCTCAATTATGTTTGACTTTAATTAGCTTCAATTTAGATAGCTGTGTGGCAGTGACCTTTCCGTCCATCGGTGCACGTCTGAAGTACTAGGGCTGAGGGCTGGGCCGAGGCTCTGTGAGATGCTCAGCAGAGGGAGGAAAGATCAGAAGAAACCAGCAGAGATGGGAAACACTCACCACTGATTGGTTGGTTGTTTAATAAACTTGGAAGAATGTTCAGACTCAATCCAGGGAGACTGTTCCCATCCTGTTTTAGCTCTTAGGTCTTAAATAGTGTTCAATCAAGACTATGGATCCAGTATAGATTACTATAAGTTGTATAGAGACCATCAAAAAAGTTTCTGTGTTTGAAAGCCAACAGGTTTGATTGTAAACTAAACTTTTGTGAAATTAGTTTTCCTAGAGGGCTGATTTTTTTTCTTCACATTGATTCTTTGACAGATGCTTTATTAAGGAATCTGGGAGCACAGGTCCTAGTCTGTACTTCCCAGAATGCTCCAGGAGGCTCGCAGTATACAGAATGGTCCCATAGAGACAGGAACATTCGTCCCCATCCCACCTTAAATTATTGCACTTCATCAGCTCGCATGTAATGTCACCTCTTCTGTGAAGCTCTCCCAGATTTCTCTACCCCTTACATAGTGGCAGAGTTAACTTGTAATTACGTGGCTTCCTAGAAGGAGGGACCTCCGAGAAGAGGCAAATCTACAACTACTGCTGCCATTTCTGCTCTAGAACAGAAGCCATCAGAGAAAGTTAGACCAAGGACGCTGAATGAACAGCATTCAGCTGTTCCCCATGAATGAATGGGGAGGGGCAGAGACAGACAGACAGCTGTTGAATTTTACCAGCTGCTGCTCCTCAGGATTTCTAGTTACGTGGAAGGTTTCTTCCTTTTTTGGATTAAAAGTATTTCCATCCAGGGTTTTATTGTTCGGACTAAGACTATCTCACCCAGTGAAAACATACTTCAAATCTGCCCATAACATGTATTCTTTACCTCTGCTTCTACATTCTCTATCATGCTTGCTTTGAACACAAGGCTGCCAGGTCCTCCACTGTTCAGGTTACTGAAGACAAATCATCCAGTTTCCATGGGAGGGATGGTGTTTTCTGTCGCAATAAGGCAAACAACCCAGACACCTAGGTTAGGCTGCTCAGGCAAGGATGCCTGCCTGCCATGTAGTAGATCAATGATCTTGGGGAAATGACTTCACCTCTTCATGACTCAGTTTCCAAATCTGAACATGGGAATGTCAGAGTGCTGGAGGACTTGGCTAGGCCTTAACGACTGCTGGCTCTTAAGTGGGGTGCCTGCCCTCAATTATGCTGGCTCATAAGGGGTATGGAGCAGACCTGGGCATCTTCAGGCATGTTCCTACCAGTTCTTGGCAGCCTGACCTTGCTTGCTTCTTTGGTATGTGGCCTATGTGTTAAGAGTCTTTTAAAGTGATTGAAAAGTCAAGTGAGTTGCTAATCCTGGGACAGAGCTGAGTAGATTTGAGGAGGAGTCTAACCCTGGACCAAAGGGCTTTACACTGGTCCAGAGGAAGCAGGCACAATGTCAGGCTGCAGTTACTGATGGAGTTACAGAGGAGAGAACACAGGGATAAAGGCGGGGGGGGGGGGTTAGTCTACACTCAGATTCACACTTCCGGTTTCTTCATTTCCAGTATCTGGCTGGATTCATTGCTGGCATCTCTTCCTGTCCAGGTTGTAGGATGGAATGATGCCCTTATTATTGTGAAGAGACACTGGCTTTGGATCTTACTACTGGGTTTCTAAGTTCAGTGCCCCTTCTTAGGTCTGGTTGCTTTCTCTCAGTGATGAAAATGTATGCAGATAATTTAGCCATTACAGACGCATGTGGCAATCGTATGAGCTAGTGTAAAAGAAAAGTCTATAAAGGCATAGTGTGTGCTTGTGATTCCCAGTTCTCTGCGATGCTGACAGATACAGTCCCATTCAGTGATTGTGCATTGGCTTCGTGTGATCTATTTATGCAGATGCTAGTGTGATGTGATTTCACTGGCGTGTAAATGATTGATAGATGTCTAACACTTTTTTTCACTGATATTTACTTATAATGTAAAGGAGTCTCTAACTTTTGAACTGAGCCAGCCCTTGGCTTTCATTTGCATGGAAAGTTGTTCTGACAGGGGAGACGAGACTAACAGTAGAATCATTTGGGGGATCCAGACCTGGAAGGCCACTGGGAAGAAGAGAAATTGCCCTGAAGTCCCTTGGGGTAATTCTGGAACCACTATCAAGAGAGGAGGAGGAGGAGGAGGGGGAGGGGGAGGGGGGGGGGGAGGGGGAGGAGGAGCAGCCCTGGAATGAGAAGAAAAACAAGAGTCAGAGAGGGACTGAGAAGAGTGGACTCCATCCATGTTCTCCTCCTATGGAGAGATGATCCATGAGGCCCTGTCCTTAACATAGTAGGGTCCATAGCACCTGGAATTCTCTCAGCTGGAGACTTGGGGAGATGTCTTCCCATGTCTAGATTTGTACGCCTAAATTCTAGATTTGTATGTATGTCTAACTTCTAGATTTGAATATCTAAGTGCTTTAAGAGACTTTTAAGAATAGTCTCTAGTTAAGAATAGTTGTTATATGTTACATCATGGTTGTTCGTGTTTGCAATTCTAGCATTTGAAAGCCGGAGGGGGGTGGATTTTCCAGCACTCAAAAGTCTGGGGCAGGAGAATTACTGTGAATGTGAGCTTCACCCGACCTTGGAAGGAAGTGCCAAGCTCTCCTGCTACAAAGTATCAAAACAAATACGAAAGGCAAACAAAAACAAATAAGAAGAATGTTGTCTTGCTCAGCTCACTGCTCAGTTCACCACTCCAACCTCCTAGCTAATGCTAGAAGCATCAATTTAAATAAAGTGACTCATATGAATCTCGTAGCTGATTAGCATTCACTATAATATCTATCCATAGGTTATTCAGTTAGTAAGCTGAAGGGTGTGTGTGTGTGTGTGTGTGTGTGTGTGAGAGAGAGAGAGAGAGAGAGAGAGAGAGAGAGAGAGAGAGAGAGAGAATAACCTGACCTTGACATCTTCAGCGCATCCCCAAACCATTGTCTCCGAGAATGGAATCTGAGGCCGTATATGGCTGAACAATGCTTTTTAAAAACAGTGATTGGCAAGAGAAGGTATCCCCGCTCTTCTTAATTTATTAGAATAGCTCTGTCAAAAAGCTAGAAGGCACTGTCTCTCCTTGCTGGCCTTGCTAGAGGACCCCTGCCGCTGAGCTCTGCAACCTGGGAACCCACAGTGGCAGCCAAGCCAGCTGGTGGCTGCCTGAACCTGTCTTTCATGCCCTGCCTTGTTCCTTTAGTGAAACTGAGCACACCTCACCCGCAGGGCGGCTTCGCTGCCGTTCTTTCACATCTTTAGCAGTGGCAGCCTACCAAATCTATTGCAGAGCTGAAGTAAGAAAGGTTACAGTTGAAATTACCGGCATCGACTGAAGTAAAGTGTCATCAAGAGAATTCATTCACCCCATCCATCCATCCATCCATTTGTTGAATAAAAATGTACTCAGCACAGACCGTGCTTCAGACATTCATGCCACTTAATGTCTCCCACTTTCTGGCATTAAGAATTTAACTCAGTCACCCACTCAGTTCGGACTGTTTGTTCTTGTGGGTCATTTCCCCTCTCTACACTAAGCCAAACCTTCCCTAACTCTAAAAAACTAATTTTTCTCCTGTTCTTCTGGATGCATTTCAGGCTCACCACAGCTCTGTATTCAGCAAAGAAGGGGCACAGACATGAAGGCTTTTGGCCAAGGAGGAACTGTTAACCACGCTGCTGTTTGGAGATTGTCATGTATTTTCCCATTTTCATAGAAGAAATAGAATTTAAATGATGGTCATCATTAAAGTGGAAACAAAAATTTCCCCTTTTGTATCAATGATACCATCAAGTGTAGTGAATCATACTAAGACTCGGGACCCCTGTCAGCACCCACGTATCACGTCTATAGGAAGTCTGCTCTCCCAGGATTCCTGCACAGCAGCCCCCGGGCCTGCCAAGTGTCCCTTACCAAGGATTATTTAAAGATACTTTTTATAGCATTTCCTCCTTTACAATGAAGGCTCTCTGTGTAGTTCAGTGGACATTTAAAATCACATTCTGATCATTTTGAAATCTTTCCCTTGTGTGAATGTCTTGGCTTCAAAGCCAGTTGGCATGGCAGGCTGTGCCGGGGAAGGAAAAGACGTGAGGAAAAACAATTAAACAGAAGTGAGTTGCCACAGAGTAAACGCTGGGCCCTGACTCTGGGTGGGTCACAGATTTGGGGGTCAGAGGTCATGGGACCTGGGAAAATGATGAGTTTAAAACCCCATATGTCTTCTTTTTCTTCCTCTTCCTCTTTCCTCTTCCTCTTTCCTCTTCCTCCTCCTCCTCCTCCTCCTCCTCCTCCTCCTCCTCTTCTTCTTCTTCTTGTGGTTTATAATGGTTAATTTTTTTATTACTTTTCACAGTCCAGTTGTTGCCCTCCTCCCAGTGTGCCCTCCCATAGTTCCTCATCCCATTCCTCCTCCCTGTCTCCTTCTTTTGAGTGACTCCAAGGACTTGGGAAGGTAAGGTCCATCTTGGGCCATCTCATCTATCCTCCTGACTTTCCTCTTCTGTATGGTCATTTCTTCTGTTAGTTATTTTTCTAATTGCTGTGGAAAAAATCTGACAAAGCAACCTAAGCATGGAAATGTGTATTTTAGTTCACAGTTTAAAGGGATGTAGTCCACCATGGTGGGCCACACGTAGTGGCGGAGATGTGTCTCCTGTGTGATTGTGTGTCCAGTCAAATTGGCAATCTACCATGTGCATTTTTCTGTACTCTTTACCTCTTTACCTGTAGAATTTACCTCTGCAGTTTTCTGGTCTTTGTTTCAAAATTCCAAAGCGTGATTATAAAGTTACTACTGATCTTCTAAGGTATGGCATTGGATGCTGAAGGTGTAGCCTGGTGGCAGGATGCTTAGCTAGCACACAGAGAGCTGTGGCCTTCATCCTGGTGCCCTGAGAAGAAGACATGTCAGGAGGAACAAATTTGTCATTAGTAATCTGGAAGCTGCAGAAAAGTATTTCTCTCTCTCTCTCTCTCTCTCTCTCTCTCTCTCTCTTTTTCTCTCTCGGTGCAGAGAACTTTATTGATGGCATTCAAGAGTAAAGAGGGCTTCCTAGGCCCCTCCTGTTATTATGGGGGTCTGGGATGGAAATTGTGAGGGATGCTCAGTGATGAGACAGGGACTCCTCAGCTACCGAGGGCCTGTCTCCTGCTCTCAGTGTCCTTGCTGGGGTGGATTGTCCAGGGTTTCTTACTCCTTGGAGGCCATGTAGGCCATGAGGTCCACGACCCTGTCACTGTAGCCGTATTCATTGTCATACCAGGAAATGAGCTTTACAAAGTTGTCATTGAGGGGCAATGCCAGCCCCAGCATCGAAGGTTGAAGAGTGAGAGTTGCTATTGAAGTCGCTGGAGACAACCTGGTCCTCAGTGCAGCCCAGGATGCCCTTCAGTGGGCCCTCAGATGCCTGCTTCACCACCTTCTTGATGTCATCATACTTGACAGGTTTCTCCAGGTGACATGTCAGATCCACAACAGATACTTTGGGGATAGGAACACGGAAGGCCGTGCCAGTAAGCTTCCCGTTCAGCTCTGGTATGACCTTGCCCACAGCCTTGGCAGCACCAGTGGATGCAGGGATGATGTTCTGGGCAGCCCTATGGCCATCACACCACAGCTTTCCAGAGGGGCCATCCACAGTCTTCTGAGTGGCAGTGATGGCATGCACCGTGGTCATGAGCCCTTCCACAATGCCAAAGTTGTCATGGATGACCTTGGCCAGGGGGGCTAAGCAGTTGGTGGTGCAGGATGCATTGCTGACAATCTTGAGTGGGTTGTCATATTTCTCATGGTTCACACCCATCACAAACATAGGGGCATCGGCAGAAGGGGCAGAGATGATGACCCTTTTGGCCCCACCCTTCAAGTGGGCCCCAGCCTTCTCCATGGTGGTGAAGACGCCAATAGACTCCACGACATATTCAGCATCAGCATCAGCCCATTTGATGTTAGCAGGATCTTGATCCTGTAAGATGGTGATGGGCTTCCCGTTGATGACAAGCTTCCCCACTCTCAGCCTTGACTGTGCTGTTGAATTTGCCATGGGTGGAGTCGTACTGGAACATGTAGACCATGTAGTTGAGGTCAATGAAGGGGTTGTTGATGGCAACAATCTCTACTTTGCCAGCTGCAGAGCAGAAGGCAATCCTGGTAACCAGGCACCCAATACAGCCAAATCCATTTACACCGACCTTTACCATCTTGTCTACAGGACGAGGCTGGCACTGCACAAGAAGGTGTGGCTGTCTCTGGAACAGGGAGGAGCAGAGAGCCCCTCTCTCTCTTTTTTTATTGGGTGACAGTATAGAACTTGCTGAAGAAGTCTGAGTGGTTTCGTCCTTCCCCAGCGGCAGCCTTGATCTATTTTCTAGGCTGAAGCCAGCCCCCTCCCTATCAAGATGGCTGCACATTTAGTCAATGTGCTGAAGCCATGTTTTTCTTATGGTGCTTGGAGTTAAGGTAGTAAGAGCCCCAGAGTGCTGCGCATGGTGGTTATTTCTTTTTAAGTCCCTCCGACTCCTGTACCTCCCTGTGTTATTCTTCAAGGACTCCTGGAAGGAGGAGGTGCTGTGACATAAGGAGGGACCACGGGACGGCAGAACATTGGGGAGAATTAGTCAGCAGCAGTTTGCAGAATGACTGAGAACTTGGCACGTGTGTTTCTCCGTTGGGAGACTGCTGACACCTGGACATGCCCAGTGATGAGGTAAGCACAGACTAGGAGAGTTAGGGTCCAGTGCAAGAGCTGGAGTTAGTGAAAGATTAAATGGCAGGATTGCCGGTGGAGGGATGTGATGTTTCCCTAGGTGAGAGGTGGTTCCCAGTGAGGAGAAATGATCTGAGAAGCAATCTATGAGATATCCACTCCATAGCTCGTGTCTTTCTCAGAGGACCCAGGACTGTCAAAGGAACAGAAGATGCATGTGCTGTCAAGAGACAACCATTGTGTACCCCGAGACAGTGAGTTCCCGTGGACACAAAGAAATGCCCCGATAGTGGCAATCACCACAGCAGTGTCCCTGCAAGCTTTGGTGTGGGATGAGCCCGTTGTTCAGTACTTCCTGTTCTTCTTGTCATATTCTCCACATACTATCAGTATCAGGACTGAAAGTGAATGCTTTATTAAAGTACAAACAAAGTTTGACTGAGGACTTGCTGAAGACTAGTAGTTTCACAAGCTTGCTCAGGAGGGGGGTTTGGGGAAGAATGGGGGTGGGGTGCAGCACTGAGAGTGCTTCTAGACAAATCCCTTGACAAAGCAACTATTAACAAGTCCTGCTAAGGTCTGGGCACAGATCTAGATCTGATGAATGTTAACGTTGAAGCTGTACTGTACAACACAATGCTAGTGGTCAGGAGCAGAAAGGTGTCCACACTCCTCAGGGACATTTAGGGTTTTTATAAAGGTTAGTAAAGCCCCAGCAGGGTGGTATTCACAACCAATTACTTTCTCCTTCTGGCCCCGCCCTATTCATGAGGGTTTAGCATCTTCCATTTCCTGGTGAGTCACTGAACGCTCCATCATTTCTAAATGGTCACAAGTGGCTGCTGGGAAGTTTTTTGTTTACATACACTCTATGAAAATGTTACAAAGACTTGGTTTGTAATCAAGCATAGGACACACTGTTGAAAGTAACACATGGCCAAGATAAATAAAGGGAAAAAGTACTAAAATCAAACACTCTGTTGCAGAATGTCTTTAAAAGTCTGCGCCTCAGAGGTATTTCCCTGGAATGTTTCAAAGAAACCGGATTATTTGACAGACTTGTCAACCCTGGTCAGCCCTACCTCAGGGCACTCTTAGGAGAGGGTGCAGACTCCTGGAGTGTGCACTTCTCTCATCTACAGGCTCAGTGGTTTGCGAGTTGCCCCTTTTGTGTGCGACAGGGGGTGAACTTTGCAGAGTTAATGTAAATCCTTACTGTCCCACTTACCCTGCACATGGTGGCTGATTTCAGATGCAAAAGGCCTGCGTGTGTTCAGTTCTGAGCTCCCCAGCAGCTCCATTCAGTCTGGGGGAGCTCCCAGACCATTCTTAAATGGTTGAATTCCGGAGGCAAATCTTTTAAAGTCGCTCTACAGCCTCTGTCTCCTCTCCATGCAAGCAAACTAGGCTACAAAAGCAGAGGCCTCCCCCGGCCCTGTTTACTTAGACTGCAAACTCTATTCAGGCCAGCGATGTCAGATTAAAGGGAGAAAGAGGAGGGAAATCAAAGCCCTAACTGCACATAAAAGGCAATCCGCTGGCCAGCAATCTGTTCGACTTCCAACTCTTTGCACTTTATGAATAAAGGTCAATCTGTTATTGGCACCCAAATGTTAACGTTCTTATGAAGGCTTAAGCTGTTCTAGCAGCTGAATAAGTGAGAGTGAGCCCGAGCCCCACACCTAATCATCCAGGTCCAGCTGGGACTCAGGAACGGCTCAAAAGCCAAGAGGTGCAGGGTGTCTGTGTGCAACGGCTGGTGGGGGAGCAGTTGGCATACATCTAATAAGAAGCAATGGGGAAATGAAGTCCCTTACATAGCATACTCAAGTCTTTGGA
Source organism: Rhynchomys soricoides (assembly GCA_019843965.1). Classification (NCBI taxonomy): domain Eukaryota; kingdom Metazoa; phylum Chordata; class Mammalia; order Rodentia; family Muridae; genus Rhynchomys; species Rhynchomys soricoides. The sequence goes on along the minus strand of JADRCH010000035.1, from coordinate 5,419,288 downwards.
TTCCCCCCCCCCAACCCCATTCCCACTACCTGCCCTAGACTTCCTGGGCTTTTTTTAGTTCCTCTCTCTAATACACATCTGCCTTTCTTCCTTTATCAGACCCGATAGCTCCCTCCATCAATGTTTGTGTTTACATGAAGGGTAGTACGCGGTAAGTAAGCTTCTAGCTGGCACCTCGTCTGCTTTATAGGTTATCCCCCTATGCAGGGGACAAACACATGGGCGGTATGCAGTTTGGACTAAGTAACAGTAACTGTGTTGCAAGAAGAGTTTAGAAACCACCTCAGTCACGCTGATGTAGTCACAAATGCATTTCTCTGATGCACATTCAGGTGATGGCCAGCCTCTGGGCATCTGATTTGTACATATTTAATTTAGATATACAAGCAAAATGCCAAATTACTGAGTTCTCCATATGCCTCCATCCTGACGGAGTCAACGTTGCAGACATGAAGGCAGCTTCTTCTTTTCAACTCCACCACCCATGACTGCAAAGTAGTCACACCTCGGACTTTCACGGCCTTGTCCCTGTCTGTGAACTCTGAAGCCAAAATGAACTCACCTTTAAAGTTCCACTAAGCTCTGCCATTCTTTCCTGGCTGGCACTGCTCTGCCATTCTTTCCTGGCTGGCACTGTGTGGCAGGGATGTGTTGTCGGAATGTTTAGCGAACAATTCACTCAAGTGTCACACTTGTATACAGCATAATTATTACAAACAAGATTTTCCTGAAAAAGGCTGGGCATCCTCATGGCTGAGTGTTGGAGGGACGGGGTCTAGTATGAGCAGGGCTAGCTGTTCCTGTCCTTCTTAATCTCCTCTCTCAAGCCTCCAGGGAGACCTTCCTTCCATGTGGAGCTTCCTTCCCCACTTGGAACCACATGCTAACGAACAGCAAAGCTGACAAACTCTCTGTGGTTGTTCTCTGTCTCTTGGCTTTGCACATTCCTCAGTGGATTGCCACTCTTTCTTTCCCCTCTGGGAGAGAACTTCTGAAGTCTGAGGTCCTAGCTCCCATCACCTACAGCACTTGGAGTCTCTCTCACTAATGTAGGAACTGGGCAGTCTCTCTTTGTACAGAATTTACGTGATAATCTGTTGTTCTCGTTACCTTCTCAGGACACTGATTTAGTTTTCCAATAGATAAAATTATGTGTGACCCAGATAACAAGTTAACCCATGCAGAGCAATTCTCTCTTTTACCCCCTTCTCCCGGTCATTCCTTTCCTTTCTGGCTACCACTACTATTAATGACTTCCTGTTACTCTTGTTCTTGATACAATTCTGTTGTTGTTATTGTTGTTGCATTTTGGTTTGTTTTGTTTATTTTTGTTTTTGTTTTTAATTTTATTTCCTACCTAAGACATAGTGATTAGAACTAAGAATTTATTTGCCAGTACTTTGAATTCCAAAGGAAGAGTCTCACAAAATATAAAGAATCACTCTTTATGACAGTGTATGTATGTCTAGGGTAACAGTTGACCTAGGTTCCAATGAATGGAATAAAGAGATGCCATGAGCAAGGTGCATCTTCTGGGCGAGAGTTTCCAACCTTGTTGGGCTTATTTAGTTCATGTTGAACAAATCTCCTATGTCTATAGATCCTTTATTTTTTTTTTAAAGCTGTAATTTTAGAAAATTAGAAAAATCAGCATTTGGGAAACTGAATTTGATATTAGCATTTTTCAATCAGGAATGTAACCTCTGAGCTGGTGAAGTGGCTTTGCCAAATCCATCTATTTAGGAAATTAAAAAATAAAATTAAGCACATTTATTGCAAATTAAAGTGAAATGGAATTGAACATTTTTTAACTGATGCCAGCAGAGATACGTCCTTGTGAGATCTTTGTGTCAACAAAAAAATGGGCCAATCTCAAGAGTTGTGTATCTCCTGGAGCTACTGTGAAGGGAGATCTTACACCTACCACAGGCAGGCTCTGAGCTGGAGGACACAGCAGGACACTGGGCTACCCACAGAACTGTCTTCGGTCTTTTATTTATGTGTCTATTCAGTCTTTAAGGAGTGGGGCAGGTCTCATGCTGGGTAGCCTGAGGAAAGGGTTTACAAAGTTATTATTATTGTTTGAGAGAGAGTCTCATTAGGTGCCCCCGGCTGGCCTCTCAAACCCACAAAGATTCACCTTCTTCTATCCCCGGTGCTAGCTGAGAGTTTAATAGTGTTTTACGTACAAGGAGCAGGTCAGGATGTTTGGAAATTAAAGGGGATCATCTACTGAGGAAACCACAGTCACTCTCTGTTTTCATGGGGTGGGGCAGGCAGGGAGAGGTTGCAGAGTCTGGTGAAGCCAGCTGCATTGGTGGTTGGTTCTCTGGCAATCATTGAGGCCCATGATAGCCAATGACCAACCCCGTACCTGAGCAAACCTAGCTGAGCCTGTAAGACTCTTGAAGGAGCTGGAGAGATGGCTCAGTGGCTCAGAACACCGGCTGTTTTTCCAGAGGTCCTGAATTCAATTCTCAGCACCCACATGGTGGCTCACAATTATCTATAGCTATATGCTTCCTTCTGGTGTGCAGACAAGACACCCATATATTAAATAAATAAACCTTTAATAAATCATAAGACTCATTTGGGGCTGTAACTGCCTTTTAAACAAGTGTGTTAAAAACATCTGTGTGTTTCCTGTGCGTTAGTATAATTTACAGTGTGGTTCCCTTGGTGTCCAGTCCAATGGTTGTGGAATCCAGAAAAGATGACGGCAACTAATTCTGATAACATGTTATTCTCTGAAGACCAGGACTGTGCTTACAGGCAGTTCTCTGGAAGGCTTGGGGCCATCATCACAAATGGGTTCATAGTCTTCTAGTCTCCAGGGTTTCAGCTACTGAGTTCATACGCTATCTATCCCTCGGGTTCTTGCCTGAGGGTCAGCAAGGAAACCACAAGCAAAAGAGTGTTTGCTTTACAATATGACGTGTCTAGAGTTAACCCTTGGAAGATTACCAAATGATTCTGAAAGTTTGCTAATGATTCCCGCCCTGCCACTGGCTTTGGGGGAAACAATCGAGAGCACTAACCGTTCTTCAGGAGGGGGTTTGCTCACTGACTTATAACACGTAGCCATAACTGAACCCGTAGCCTTGAAGTGTGATGGAGAATGACACAGGAGATGCTCATGGTACACGGTCCTGTTGACTACTGCATGATCACTCTGATCAGCTGTCTGTAAATAATACCCATGGCCGCGTGAATTCAGCTGTCACCGAATCTCCCCGAGTCTCATTTCTCATTTAGCAGCTCCACCTAATCAGGAAAGGTTGTTTTGAGGAGTGAATGCTAACAATATCCCAGACCCTAGACATATGGTCAGAAATCGAAATCGATGTGTCCCTACCCTCTTCCTCCTCCCCTTCCTCCTCCCCTTCCTCTTCCCCTTCCCCCTCCCTTCCTCCTCCTCCCCTTCCTCCTCCTCCCCTTCCTCCTCTCCTCCTCTCCTCCTCCCTTCCTTCCTCCTCCCCTTCCTCCTCCTCTCCTTCCTCCTCCTCCCCCTTCCTCCTCCCCTCCTTCCTCTTCCTTCCCCTCCTCCTCCCCCTTCCTCCTCCCCCTTCCTCCTCCCCCTCCTCCTCCCCCTTTCCTCCTCCCCTCCTTCCTCTTCCTCCTCCCCTCCTCCTTCCTCTTCCTCCTCCCCTTCCTCCTCCTCCCCTCCTCTTCCCTTCCTTCCTCCTCCCCCTTCTTCTCCCCTCCGTTCTCCTCCTCCTCCTCCCCCTCTTCCTCCTCCTCCCCCTTCTCCTCCTTCTCCCCTTCTCCTCCTCCTCCCCTTCCTCCTCCTCCCCTTCCTCCTTTTTACCCTCTTTATATTATCTATCGACACACAAAAGCCGCACGAAACCTGCTTGCAAACAGGTTCCAGTGATTATTGCCCCACACTTTTTTTTTGTGTCACATAGAATCTTTCCCACCGCAGCCGCCTATCAATTTTGCCCCTCAATTGAGTTCTTTAGGAAAAGAGTGTTTTTGTCTGAACCTTTCTTCTGCAGCTTTCCTGCCTCTGTTTTCAGGAAAGTAACTGGATGCCTCTGAGGGGATCCTTACTTTTATTGTTCATAAAAGGTGAAAAATTATTATTTCTCTTCTACTGCCTTGCAATTTTGCTATCTATCAAATAAACAATTAAATCGGAGTTTGGGAGGGAAATAAGGAAGCACTATATAGGTAATAGTTTTTTTGAACTAATTGGAAGCCATTGGCTTGGGATTTTCTTCCTTCTTCACGCCTAGATTTTTTGTGTCAGACAAATAGCTTATGAAACGGAGCCCAATGAAACCCCTTTGGGAAGATTTGCATGAGTACCCCCTACCATCCTGAAGGTGTGAGCACAGCTCCGGACTGAAGTCTTCAGGGGACATAGTCCCTTGGGGCACCTTTGTCCAGGTTTGCTTTCTCTGCACCAGGACATGGCTTCCTCCCTTCTGTGCTCTGGCCCCTTTATTCCTAGCTTGCCGCTGCTCTTAAGTGCAAATGTAACCCGAGAGACGGCAGGCCTGAGAGCCAAGGCTAGGTGAATCGCAATCACCGCGGGCGGGTTCACCAGATTGAACCCGGCTTTGGGAGCCCCCGGGGACTTGGTAATATTTCCTGTAGTTTCTGATGCACCATCTCCTTCCTCTTCACTCATGAAACATGCAGACGCCTTCAGGGAGGAGGTCCAAGTGAAGCTTGACAGTATTCTGGGAACTCAAGGAGGGAGCTGTGGTCAAAATGTGCGCGCCTGAAGGAGGCCTTTGTGCCCAGAAGCCGGCCGTCCTGCTTGCGAAGGTCCCCAGGCTACAGATCAGCGCCAATTTATTTTCCAACGGAGACATCAGTGGTCTGGGGGTGGGGTGGGGTTATCAGGAAGGAACAGAAAGCGAAGGGTACACTTAGCAGTTCCCTCAAAAACACCAATTTTGGAAGTCACAGCCCAGCGCACCACATTCAGCCCATGCAGTAGGGTCAGTTTTTGGTGGATACGGTTAGGGATAGTCTTTCCCACGCCTCCCAAATGTAATTCTATTTTAACTAAGACAGTCGGAAAGGGGTCGCGGCTGAGCAGCAATACTAATTTTTTTTCTTTTAAAAGGAGAATGATTTTTCTCCTGGCACTGTGGGTGGTTTTGAGTGTGCTTTACCCGGTCCCTTGCGGCCATACTGGGTCACGATGGCTGCGCTCCGGAGTTAAGGAGGCATCGAGAGCCCGAGCCTGGAGCTTCGCTCTCCGAGTTCCCACTACTTGCAAGGTTTTAGCCCAGGCTTATAAAAGTCATTTCCATTTTCAAAAGCAGAGTTGGTCAAACAATTTGGAAACTTTCCCCGAGCTACCCGCCCCTACTCTACCCCACTCCATCTTGTTCGAGAAATGCAAATGGGAAGCCAATCCTATTTTATGTTAAAAAGTTGAAAAACATTTCAATGTATTCTTGTCTTGTATGACTGGCTGAGAGCCTCTAAATCCCCACCATTTACCAAATTAAACTAATTGAAAGTGCTTCCAAAAGCCACATCTGTAGGCTGACGTTTGTCCCTGCCGTTCACTTTGGGCTCGGGAAACTGCTCTCCGTTCCATTGATCCCTGTATAGTCATGCCTGTCAGGAAGTCACATCAGCCATTATCATTCTAATTTTACTGCCTTTCTTGGTCCCTAATCTAATTTGCAACGATGCTTAAGCATTTCGCAAGGCTATAGCATTTTCTTCAGAATTTCAACAAGAGCATTAAACCCCCAATTTACATTAATGAAGTGCACATTTAATTAGGGGAGAAGGTAAATGGAGGGCTCTTCAGGAGCAGTTTGATATGATGAGCACTCCAGAAGGCAAGGGGCTGTATCTGATAAAAGGCTAGCCGTACATCACAGGGCCCGATTTCCTTCCCGCTGGCCCCGCGGCTTTCTCCCAATCTCACAGTCCCGTTGGTTCCCACCCTTCCATGAACTCACTCTACCTCACTGAAATCTGCTCCGCAGCCGATACAATAAAATATGAAAGCAGACCTGTCAACAAGGCAGGACGAGGAGCAGAGAGCTATTTAAGAGGATCATGTGGTTTCCAGTTCTGTTGCCCTCCAAAGGGGAGATTAACTTGTTCTTTTCAATAATGAGAAACATAGAACTGCATCCCCGGTCTCCCTGGTTAATGAATGTGTTAAGCACATAGGCTAAGCGGCCCCGAGGCACACAAACTCCCATTGCCATTGGGGAACTGGTGGGCAGGGATGCACTTCTGGCCATGCATAACATGCAGTGAATTAATTACTATATATACATATGATTTAAACTGTGGTGGTGCTGGCTGTGGCTTCTGACCAACAGGTGTGTGTATGTGTACACGCACCTTCCACGCTTGGATGTGGGGGCCAGATGTCCACTTTGAATATTTTCTTCTACCATTTTCTACCTTGCTGTCTGTCTGTCTGTCTTTCTCTTTTCTTTTCTTGCCGTTCCTTTCTTTTCTGACACAGAGTCCTGCACTGAAGTGTAACACTAGACTGCTGGCCAGCTAGTCCTTGGGGACCCACATGTCTCCACACTCCCAACGCTGAGGTTACAGGTGTGTGTACTTCTGCTCCCTGATTTATAAGGGTATTGGCGATCCAAACTCAGATCCTAACTGGTTTGTTTGTTTTGGTTTTGGTTTTTCCTGACAGAATTTCTTTGTGTAGAGCTGGCTGCCCTGGAACTCTCTTTGTAGACCATGCTGGCCCCGAACTCATAAAGATCCACAGCCTCTGCCTCCTGAGTGCTGGGAATTAAAGTGTGCACCACCACCACCACCAGCATCAGATCCTCATTTTTGCATAGCAAACACTGATAGATGCTGAACCATCTCCCTGGCCTCCACTGGTTTTTTAATAACAATTCAATAATAATTATAACCAGCCCTCCTGGGAAATTACCTGACTTCAATAGAGCAAGAATGACCCCATGACTGATGGGTAGTTCGTGTTTAACAGTTTATAATGTTTGCTACTGTGGAGCTAAAAATGAACGCATTTGTTTATAAGGGGGTATATTTAACTGTTTATAAGAGAGTTCTCATTTAACTGAAACGTGAATGTTACGTTTCCTGGAAACAAACATAGGCTCTACTAGTTCAGCAGCCCCTGTTGGAGTCTGATGTGTAGCCACAGTGGATCCTTCTCTGCTCCCCACTACTTTGAGACAAGGACAGTTTTCACACACAGATGGGATTGACCATACTGTCATAGGAAAGTAAGCAGGAAGTCACTTCCTTAGAATGACATAGTCTAAGGTCAAGAAGACAGGGCAAATGGCAGGAGATTGTGAAAAAGAGAAAGAGACAAATAAGAATTGGGAGAAGAGAAGGAACAAGAGCTAGGAAGAATGGCATGCGCTAGGATATTGGGATGTAGAGTGAGAACAGCAATTTCCCAGCATGAACACCAGGCTCTAGTGGGCAGATCTGTGTTAACAGTGTGATAGCTCACAGCTCACAATCTCCCTAATGCCTGACTTTCCCCACTGCAGGGTATAGATGCTAACAGTTCTCTATACGATTGCTCTGAAGTGAACACAGTTCATGGACCACTTAGGAAGCTGCTTGGCAGTTCATAGACGGAAAAAGAATACTCACTACGTCTTCCTAGAGGGAAGGCAAGGTTAGGTAAACAAATGGAAACGTCTTAGGAAACAGAACGTTGTGTGAGAGGATGTACACAATGCCTGAGTGACAGGTGTTAAGGAAGAGCATTTAAGCATTTGCTAAACCAACAGCTTCCTACTGGGTCCGATAGAGAAAGAGGAGACTGGGTGGATGTGGAGAAGTCCGTACTCCTGACGTTGAAAACAGTCTCAGTTCTAGATGACTGGAACCTACTTTCCCAAAGGCCATTTCAGTGGAAATTGTTTTTAAGTATAGAAAGAGAACTGTTTCTTTGAATTCCATATAAAACAACAAGGCAAGACTCGAAAACAGCACCTGCTCTTCCCCGTCTTTGATGACGCCATTGCTGTTCACAACACCCAAGTCTCCCCCAAGAGATAACCACTGTATAAGGTTTTAAAGATATTTCCGGAGCTATTTCATGCATATTCATACGATTTGGTTTTTAAATCATGTTCTTGTTTAACTGTTTTGGTTTCACTGAGGCCTGGAATCAGATCACATAAAATCCCAGTGTTCTGCTCTCTTTTCCCACTAATTACAGAAGATTTGACTACTATTATCATTGCTTTAAATATTTATTTTTAAATTTGGTATGTGTATACGTGGGGTGTGTGTATGTGTGGTGTGTGTGTATGCTTGTATATGTATGATGTGTATATGTGTGTGTTTGTGTGTGCATGTGTGTGTATGCATGTAAGTGCAGATGTCCCCAGAGAAAGATGTTAATTTTTCTAGGATTTTTGCTGGGAACGGAACTCAATCCTCTGGAAGAGCAGTGGGTATTCTTAGCTGTGGAGTCACCTCCAGTCCTTGACCATTAACTGAAAATATAAGAAACACAGAAGACTCCAGAACCTGTCTCGTCCAGAAGTTTAGCTTTCAAAAAGACAATGTGGCTTTGAGGACGGTGCTCAGAGGCAGCCAGGCTGTGCAGGGCATGATGTGAGTGACTTTGGATGTGAGTGGTGTTCTCACCTCTAAAGGGACAGATCCTCATCTGACGTGAGGACAGATACTGTGGAAGAAAGATCGCTCACGATGAAAGGAAGGTAGGCTAAGAGCTGACATATGTCATTTTTGCCTGGGATCCAGAATTTTCTGGAGGCACAACAGTCCCCGTGGCTTCCTGGAGCCAAGATGGACCCCACCGGTTCTCCAGGAAAGAACTTTGTTGGGAGCCAGGTCTACAATCCCAGCATTCATTCCTCATCTTGAAGGTAAAAGGACTGCTGTATCCTAGCGGGGACGAAGTCCTAATGCAATGGGCAAGGGGTTTGTATTTGTGTATTTGCACAGTAGATGGACTGTGACTATTTCTGCAGTAGTAGAAACTTGGTGTGAGCAGAGGAGTGTGCAGCCAGTACTCACGCTGAGGACTGTGGTACAGTTCACAGGGAGGGCTAGGCCTCAACCAACACACCTGAAAGCTTTGCTAGAAGCTGAGTTTGGAAGTTGGCTAGACTTAAGAGTACACTACACAAGTATTCAGACATGAGAAAAAAAAAGTTGGCCTTTAGTCATGATTTCTCACAGTGCATTCAGAGCCTGTCAAAATAAGGGTGATTGATTTTTTCCATGTAATTGTCCCGTTTTCTCCATCCTCCCTCCACCTCATTTAATTAGGAAAGGGAGGACTGCAAATAGAACACACTGCTAAGCAATTTCCCTTGCAGGGTTTGGTTAAGAATACGTAAGCCATGCTTGCCCTCTCTCTAAATATACTGCTCAATTGCTGTGAGAATAGGAACTCGGCTCTTCCGCAAAGAGTTTAAATTGGTTCTCTTGTTGACTCGAACCCGTATATGAAGCAGACAAGTCTACTGAGAGAGCACAAGGTCCTAGCCCTGTACCACTTTTCAGCACACGTGTGTAGGGGCTAAGCCAGTACTGCCCAGCTGTCTTTAGAGTTTCGGTGGGCCAGATTCTCTTCTTTTGAGAAAGCAACCATTGTCACTGCCACCGCAACAAACCTACCACCATCTTCTCAGGGTACCCTAAGCCTGATGTGGGTAGCAACCTCCATGTTGTAGGGCTGGAGTACCAGGGATGAGAGAGCACAAGAGCTATAGCCACTGTCTAGAATCGCGCAAGTTGAAAATAGAGCTCAGCTGGCTGTCAAGTTTCCTGCCCTGCTTATGAAGAGAGACACATCCAAGAAGTGGGAATAGATTTAATAGAGCACACCCACTTTCTAGGGCCTGATCTGAACTATGTTCCCTCTCTGGCCCTCAATCAGTTTACCCATCATAAGTAATGTCATGGTTTCTTCTTTAAGTCATTCAAAAATGCATTTGTTCTCCATAATAGAGAGAGAAGCTCTAGCCAAATTGTATTCTAATGTATCAGAGCCTTGAACCCAGGGGCCATTTTGCATTGCTGGCTAGGTGGCTGCTGAATACATTATTAGTCCAACAAGGTTTGTGTCGGCTTTGTGAAGAAGCTCAAATGCATGTCTGGGTGTAATTTATCCTCTGTCTGTTAGAAGCTCCGTAAGATGCTATTTTTGAATTGAGTCACGGTGGAAATGGTTGTGTTCATGACACAGTTGTCATGTGCCCCACTAGGGCAGCTGTACTAGAAAGCCAAGGAAGCTGAAGAAGGTTAAGAATTTTAGGAAATGCTTCTAAATTTCCAAGTTTCCTCCTGGTCTGAAAGAGTCAACATCAAGTATCTTCCCATTTACATGGGCATGGAGAAGAAACCACAATGTAGTCTGGACTCAGACTCTTAGGAGAAGTGGTATGAGGAAAACATGAGATGACTTCCCGATGAGAAGATCTTTGAGTTTATTGGATCCAGTTACTTGCTGAAGGCAGTCCATGAGGTCGGCACTATGCTATGCTAAGTCACCTGTCATGCCGACATCTGAATTAGTGGTTGTGGCTCTGTTCACCAGATTTCTTTATGTGATCATCCATCCATGGTGCAGATAGATGTTAAGAGAGTCTTCTTCGGTTCCTGTCCTGGGAAAGTAGTCCATACACTGTTGTTATCGTCAGTGTCTTCTTCCTTCTCCCTTCTCCTCTGTCTTTTCTTCTCTTTCTTCATCTCTTTCAGCTCTTCTTTCCTCTCTTCTTTGTGGCTCTTGGCTCGTGCCTTCTCAGTAGTCTTATAAACTCCCAGACCTCCTCTCTCTAAGGTCCATAAGGTTCTCTCTCTCTCTCTCTCTCTCTCATTTCCTTTGCATGGTTTCTCCTCTCCTGATGCTTAATTTTACAATGTTGACCATGAGTTTCTTCAAAAAGTCTCTTTTAATTTCTGTGACGTCCAATGATTACAGTTCTTCGTTCATAATTGTTTTTTTTTCTAAATGATGTAGAGCTCTCAGCTCCTTCTCCAGCACCATGTCTGCCTGGACACTGCCATGCTTCCGGCCATGACAATGGACTGAACCTCTGAACCTGTAAGCCAGCCCCAATAAAAGTTGTCCTTTATAAGAGTTGCCTTGGCCATGGTGTCTTTTCAAAGCAATGCAACCCAAAGCCAGAGAGAACCCTTGAGAGTCTCCTGCCCTAGTAACAAAGAGAAACAAATACATAACTCTAATTTGTGTGATGATGTGTAATGATAGATCGCTTGTTGCTAACACTTTTTGAGGACGTATGACCAGGTGCTGCCCTTTATTTCTTACATGTATTTGCTCATTTAATCCTCATGGTATATTTGGAAATAAGTTATGCCACTATTTCCATTTTACAGACACGGAAGCTGAGGCCCAATAATGGAGAAAATGGATTTCAGACTGGACAGAAAGTTTGCTGGCCCTTTATTTAAACACTACTGTAGATCACCTTGTGTGTATCCTGATAACACACAGCAGTGTCTGTGCCGCTGGAATACAATGCAAAGTCTGCCTAGCCACACAGTGCTTTAGCTAAATGTTGAGAAACATATTTAGTTAAGGAAGATAGAGGTTGTAACACACAGTGTTGGCTGAAGGGACTGGTGTTTAGAAGGTTGGCTATTGATAGGGACAGTGGATTTAAAGGGCTGGCAATACACCGCTAACACTGAGAGACCAGGGGGGAAGCTGTACAGGAAGAGAAAGACCAGCCATGAAGTGGTAAAGAATCTAAAGCATCACGATGAGGATGAACAGGGAGTTTCAAAGAAGAGGAGATGCTTTCAGGGACAAGCTCACTGACTAGAGTAACAGCGTGTGGCCGGAGAGAAGTCCAGCAGGTTTGTTAGATGGGAAGTGAGAGATGAGCCCAGAGAATTCACAATAGTGGTGGGAGCCAAGCTCAGAGGATTATTGACAAGCCCAGGTGGTGCTGTAAAGGCGGTTGCTGTGTTTGATCTCTAGGGGCTACGTGGAGGAGAGAACCCATCCCTTCAAGCTTTCCTCAGACCTCCACGTGTGCACCATGGCACACGAGAGCCCAACTCCTAAATGAAATTAATTAAAAATGAAGGGGAAAAAGACCCCCGAGGATTCAAAAGGAAATAGACCAGGCAGCAGGCAAGGCTTCTCGTAGAGCCATTTATGTATGCACATAGACACACCCATGTGCTTGCAGACACACTCATGAGCACTCTGGCTCTTCAGTGATGTTTAGTGAGGTTAACTGGAAAAGTGAATTAAAGAGAAGCAGACCTACGAGAGATGTACTCACCCTCATTTTAACCTACGCCTAATAAGCAGATTTTGGAGGATGCGGCTCAGCATCAGGCTGTTAGTGAGCATGTGGAAGGCCCAGGGTTTCCTTGCCAGCACCACACAGGGAAAAGCAATGCTTGTGAGTGGACTGTAGCCTGTGACACTGAGGTGGAAAGGTGCTCTGGAAGTTTTCATTGCTTCTTCCCATGTGACTCTAGGGAATCCCTTACTCGGTTACTTGCGATGATGCCAGTGGCCGACATTCAGACAACCCAGAAGCCATTTTGGAGTTTAGTATTGCCCAGCTCTCTTCATGTGAGCATCTCTCCCTGTGTCTCTCTCAGATGGCTTTGTTTAAATGTCCTTGGAGCGCAAGTGAGACTGATGAGTTTACCCAGCTGGAAGGATGGAGCCTTGAAAGGGAAGCCTCTCTTTGGCTGTAAGTACTTAGGATTGAAGATACAAGGCTCCATTCTTATCCAAACGCACTAGAAAAACAACTCATATTTTAAATAGATGGTGGTTAGCCACCAGCTGTGGAGAGATTAAAAATTGCAATCACATGTTTATTTACAGTGTTGTTTCACTTTTAAAATGTAAAAAGTCATTTATTTTTATTCTCTGATAGTCTTACACATCTACAATGAAGGTTAGCTCTCATCTTGGGTTACCTGTCTCCTTACCCTTCCTTTTCCCTCTGAAGTCCTGCTTGGTCTGCTCTGTGAGTCCTTTTGTCACTCTGCGTGTGACCCATTTAAATAGGGCTACCTTCACAAACATGAGGGTTGGTTGTTTGCTGGGCACCAGCAAGTCACCAATGGCTACACCACTGAAGAAAGTGACATCCCTCTGCCAGTCTCTCAAGGGTGGAACCTGGTGACCCCATCATCTTCCATGAAGAAATGCTGAGGGACTGAATCTTCCAAAGTTCTGGTGCCTCCCGGTTCTCAGTCTCCTCTTCCTCCATGCTCCCTGAGCTCTCTCTCTCTCTCTCTCTCTCTCTCTCTCTGTGTGTGTGTGTGTGTGTGTGTGTGTGTGTGTGTGTGTGGTGTGGTGTGTGTGTGTGTGTGTGTGTGTGTGTAGAGAGAGAGAGAGAGAGAGAGAGAGAGAGAGAGAGAGAGAGAGAGATTGAGATTCTATTCCCAGCATGTCATTCATGGTCACTTACTGTTGACTAACCACCATCAGCTGCAAGAAGAAGCTTCTCTGGTGAGGACCTCAGGCCGCGCTGATCTATGGGTATAAAGTTGAGTATTTAGATTCATACAGAGATTTTAACATCTGGCGATCCCACCGACTTCATCAGCTATTTAGCAGAAAGCAGATGTACCTGGAGTCACTTGTCCCTGTCGTTCTGAGTTAAGTTGTACCCAAAGTTTCTCAAGTGTGAGTGCTTTGTGAATTAATGTTTGTGAGTACATTGGGTGGGGAAGAGATTTGCTTCTATGCAAAGACATATTTACTACATAGGGTCACTCAATAGCCCTACACACACACACACACACACACACACACACACACACAAATATTTACTACATTGAGTTACTCAATAGCAGGCGGTGGAAGGGCCTAGAACATTTAAAACATTTTTCTCAAAGCGCTCTCTTTGGTGGGAAGCAGGCCAGGAAAGCAAGCAGGCTGTGAACATGGCCAGCCAGGTGAGAGCCAGGCCCCGTCCCTCAGAGTTCCTTCTTGTTCGTGTGGTAATATGCCTTCTCCAGGCACTGCATGATGTTAGCGCCTACGTAAGATTAGTGCTTGGAACAGGTTAAAGAAAAGAGAATCTCTGAAGTAAGTAAGGTACTGCGCCTGACTGGACGGTTTCCTCATGATGTATTTCTAAATAGATTTTATTTAAAAAAGGGGTTTGGACTTATAGAAAATTCTGAAAGGTGGCTTCTAGTCATCCTGTGTATTCCACAAGTCAGTTTTTTCCTACAGTTAGTATCTTAGTCTGAGAGACTTGTTTAAATGAACCACTCTTGATGGATTTGGCCACACTTCCTCGGTTCCCTCAATGTACCTTTTGTCATTGTTGTTGGTCCAGACTTCCACCTGGGATCCCACACTGCATTAGGAACCTGCTTCCCAGGACCTTTCTGGCTAGCACATCTTCTAAGACTGTCCTTGATGCTGATGACCTTGGCAGTGCTGAGAGGAGCACAGCCCAGGTAATTTGTAGGATACCTCATTACTTGGGTTTTTGTGATGCTTTTCTCACAATCAAACTTGGGCCTTATGTTATGGGATAAAAGTAACAGTGTAAAATGCTATTAAAAAACATATTGTACCTGGAGTACATCCCATCAAGGTGATTCATGACGTGGGTGTCGGCTCTGGTCACCTGGATAATACAGAATTGATATTACCTGTTTTTCCATTGGAGCCTGTCCCACCCCCATTCCATGTAGTGCACCGTGATAAGGAGCCACTCTGTACAGCCCACGTATGCAGTGTGTGTTTTATGCAGAACTACACAGATTACACGGGTTCTGCAATGGGAATCCCTCTTCTTTTCCGTTAATTAATTGGCACCACCCGTTACTCGTGCATCCTGTGGACATTCACGCCGTAGTCTGGGTGATGACTCAATGCCACCTTACCTTCCTGCTCTAATTGTTCAATTTGGAACCGTCGAAAGCTCTCAGTTGGCTCCTGTGCACTCATTCTAGAACTGGCTTTCTCTCTGAGGAGCCCTCTTTTCTTTAAGAGGAGAATGGTATTAGAAACTAAGATATGGTGTGCTTATTGCTACAGAGACATCAGCTCTGTTAGGCTTACTCAGCCAAAGGGAGCAAAGTGATTGTAAGTATGTAGCTATTGAGCGATGTCTGCTCCCCTAAGTTCGTACCCGCACAGACCCTCAGAATATGACCTAGGTTTTCAGTTGCATTAAAATGACTGAACCAGTCAGATTAGGCTCTGAACCCAGCTACAATGCCCTCATAAGAGACAGGAAAGGGTACACACAGAGGCCAGAGAAGAGAAGCTCAGCTTACCTTCTCTCCAGCTGAACTTGCTGCTGAGGGGCCTGTGCTGGGGGGGCGGGGGGAGAGGGAAGCAGGAGGAACTCAGAGAGAAGAATGCAATAGTCTTATCTAGGAAGTCTGACTGGTGCTCCCCCCACTCTCCACGGATAGTTTGACTCCTCAAAGTAAATCATATGAATCATCAAAACTCTGTGGAGGTCTCTCCCTATGGCTTTATGCATCTCCTGACATACCTATCAAGTGTCTATCACATATCAGGTACTTTGCACAAGTTATCTCTCATAACCAGAATAAGAACTAAAAGACTGGTACTAATATTATCCCCATTTTACAGATGAGAAAACTGAGAGTTTTAGTAACTCGTCCAGAGTTAAGCTTAGGCAGAGTTATGAGCTCCAGTACTCTCCTATGCCTGCTTCCCAACACAGATTCCCCATGGTTGACATTTTGTTTCAGTTTAGCAACACTGTGTCAGTATCACTGTCTTATGCTGACGTCACAACTGTAGCCACATGTAAACCTCTTTTTTTTCTCAATTGGTATATGTTTATTACTAAGAAAAATAAGCAAGCTATGAAAGTGTTCAGCAAATACCATTGACCGACTGTTCAGGGGTCATGAGACTGTAAAGGAAACATACTTCATATGATGGGCATGCATACATCACATGACGGTTATGCATACATCACATGACGGTTATGCATACATCACATCACATGATGGTTATGCATACATCACATCACATGACAGTTATGCATTCATCACATGATGGTTATGCATACATCACATCACATGATGGTTATGCATTCATCACATGACAGTTATGCATATATCACATGATGAGCATGCATATGTCACATGATGGACATGCATATGTCACATGATGGTCATATGAATTTCCATTGTATCTTTCACTTAGAAAGCTCATGAATTTTTTTAAATTAGATTTATTTATTTTATGTATATTACACTGTCACTGCCTTCCAGCCCCCCCTCCCCCCCACCCCTAAAGAGGGCATCAAATCCCATTCCAGATGGTTGTGAGCCACCATGTGGTTGCTGGGAATTGAACTCAGAGCCTGGGAAAGAGCAGCCAGTGCTCTTAACTGCTGAGCCATCTCTCCAGCCCCCAGGAAGTTTTAAAACCTCTTAAATTTTATTTTGTGAAATTCTAACATGATTATATCTCCCCCTTCCCTCCACTCCCGTCCAATGTCCCTACATGCCCCTCCCTTTTCTCCTTCAACGACACGCCCTCCTTTTCCTCTCATTTGTATGAATGCACAAATGTGTAGATATGCAGACACTCCTAACTAAAACCTTCCCAGCCTGCCCATGTCCTCTCTCCTCCCCCCCCCCCCCCCCCCCCCCCCCCCCCACCTTCTGCCATCAATTTGCCTTAGACCTTGGCTTCCTCTGGGAGGACGCACTCAGCACCTTCCAAGATCTTCCTGTCATCTTTCCTTGCTGGTGCCTTCAGTGTGGCTTCTCTGCACAGACAACAGAATCCAACTCTTGAAACCTGAGAAACATCCTGAGATGATCCCAGCCTTCCTGTCCTGCCTATCACTGTGTGTCTCCTACTGCCTGTGTGTCTCAGCCACACTGGATCATTTAATGATGGTTGGGAACACCATGCACCCTCTCTTTCCTCAGAACTTTTTGTTGTTGTTGTTATGCTTGCCCAGGGCATGTCTCTTCCTGTGTCTCTGGTCATTAAATCTCTCTATGCCTTGCAGACTCCTGCAGGCCCTTTCTAGCTGGGTGGATCCCTTCCTGCCCAACTCTTCGACTGGGTGGCCAGAGGAGCGAAGGCTGGAGTTTGTCTTCATCACCTTTGTGTCTCCTGGCATCATCTTCATGCCTTACCCGATATTTGTTGAAACTATCAGATGACAGATAGAAAAGTGGATAAATGGGAAATGGATATTGTCTAACAAACTGATGCTAACGTTCTATAAAACAACTTAACCACAACTCTGGTCTCTATTGCAGTTTCAAGATAAGGGAAAGTAAAGAGAGCCGACCCCACTCAGTCAGCTCATCTTTTCATATTTATTTCTGTTCTTGGATAGAAAAGAATCTGGACTTACTGCTAAGCTAGCATTTAAAAAGCTTGGATGTTTTGCTACACAAATACCCAGAGAAAGCAGGAAAATAAAAATAAAAATTAAAAAAATAAAAACAATAAATACTTTAAATAGAATTTAGATTTCTGGCTAAAAGTGTCCCTCTAGAAAATACTGAACTCACTTTGATTTCATCTTTGAGATGGCTGAGAGATGAAACAACAGACCAACGGGACAGAGCCAGATCACTACAATGGACTCATGTGGCTCCAGGAAGGACCTCGGCTCTGCACAGAGCTGCAAGTGTCTTGATTCAGAGCTTAGGGCTCCTGTGGTGTTTTCCTCTTCAAAGCTCTGTGCAAACACGAGCAAAGTTAATCTAATTAACTTATTAGCTTTTTAAGCTAGTGGTACCAATTAGTCACCTCATCAGACTCTGGCTCTGGTCTCGTCGCACAGCAGATAGCTATAAAGAAGCTTTCATGAAAATCCCCAGGAGTGCAGCCCATGGCATTTGCGTGTGTTTTCAAGAGAATAGCAAAAAGAGCCATGTGCAAAGCAATTATGGGGAATCCTCCCTGGGAAATCCTTAGCTACAGCGACCATGCTCATCTCCCCTCTCCAGAAAGGAGATCACACACTAAGCATCATCCCAAAAGCACAAATTCATCCCTTAAGCCGAGTCTAGGGAGAGAGTGTACATCTCTTACTCTTATTCTGGATGCTCACAAGGGGGAAAGCCCCGGCAAGTCACAGGGACTTACAGAAGGTCTGGCAGTTTGGGTGGTATTTTTTTTTTTAAGAGGGGAAAAGAGAGGATTCAAGCCGTGCGTAATGAGAATAGTGATCCCAAAACACAGCCCCAAAGGAGAACTTACAGAGAGACAATGGGGAAGGGATAAATAGAAAGAAAGTTATAAATTCATCTATTTGCTCTCCCCGACCTTGCTTTTACTCCTCTTCAGTGCAACTACCCTGGGAAAGGCACAATGCTTTGCCCTGTCACAATATTGAGAAAAATTGAAATGGGGAATAAAGACCACCAGATGCTTTACTGTCTTAGCCGTTTCCACATAATTAGCTGGGAATAAAGGGCCTCTGCTTGGTTTCATTGCAGTGAATGAACTTGGATATTGCTACACAGTAGTGTGTTTTATGATTCATGCTCTGTTAGCCTGTGGCTTTTTCAAAACTGCCAGCTACTTTATCACTGCCGGCCAAGCTCGGGCCCACCACTTAAAATGCAGCAATGCAAAGTTAACTGTACGTGACAGATGTCCGTGAAATTGTTTAACACACACATACACACTCACACAGAGCACAAAGCTGGCTCGGGTCCTCTCAATGTCCTTATTAAACTGAAATGTGAAGTAAAAGGCCAGAAAGGGACAAATCTCGAAACTGCCCTCAATGCACCTCCACCATCGTGGGGGAGGGGAGGGGGGGCGAAAATCTCAAAACTGCGGAAGAGCCCATCCCGGACTCTAGGGATCTTGGGTACATTTGGAATGTCAAAAGGCCTTCTAGAAATAATTAAGTCACAAGAAAGGCTGAAGCCTGGTGTCTCTAAGAGCGGAGTGGGAAACCGAGTGTCAGGGCTTATTTTTTCTCTCTCTGAACTGCTGAGGGTTCTGTCTTCCCGCCCCTCTAGTCTAGTCCTGAGCTGTGGAAAGTTTCTTGGTATGGACCCTGTCTTCCTTTTACCCTGGAAGCTTCTCGTTGTCCCCACGATCCTTTGCTTTGTTTTGATAAAAGTATCTCACTACACAACCTTGGCTGGCCTGGAACTCCCTGTGTATGAGCTTTAGGCTCATAAAGAACTCTTGTTCCCTCCCTAGTCTATGAAAGGATACCCCGTTTTTGATGATGGCAAGCAGAGGTTGCCCATTTCCCTCTCTCAAAGCTGAGAGCTCACTCATGCACCAGAGAGGTGTCTCGTGTGGCATTCTCTAAAGACCACAATGGCAGGTGGGAGACTTCATCAGAAGAAATTTATCTGTCACCCTTTTGGATCATTGAAGTTTAAGATCAAGGTGCCTATAAGGTAGCTTTGTATTAGGACTCTTTCCATCGCTCTGCAGGTCTCTGTCATCTCCCTGTTTGTGTGACCCCAATTTTTGACAATCATAAACCAGTCAAGATCAAAATGTGTTCTTATTGAAAAAGTCAAGATGACCTACTCCCGGGTTGGGACAGAAGCGTACGGAAATGTGTCATGTGCAGGAGCTCTAGAAATAATAAATAATAAATAATAAATAATAAATAATATCGCTTCTTGCAATAAAGAAGCAGAGGAGGATACACTACATACAGGAAGAAAATGACATTTAAGGCAATATACACTGTAGCAACTTGGCCTTTCCTTCTCTACTCTTCCTCCCACGTTCCTCTTAAGATGCCCCGGAGAATGCCTCTCAGGTGGCTGGGGCAGGGGCTGGCACATGTGCATCCTCACACACAGGGGAACGTGCTTATTTTATTTTTAATCTCTTCAATTATAATTTTTTGCTTTTTTTAACTTCCACAACGAATGATAGGTTTCTTATGGCACTGTGCCATGGATGAGCCTTCCTGATTCCTCTCCCCCGTGCCCATAATCCTCTTGACTCAGAGACTGGGGCACTAACATTCACAGACAAGGTTGATTTTCACATCCGTTTAATGGACACATTTCCTTCTGTTTACTCGTTGTTGTTATTTATGTAATGTTCTTTTAACATGGGAGAAGTTCGTCTTAGAAAATACCTTCTGGTGAGCTTTGAAATTTGTGCACCAAAAGCTAGACACGGTGGCACATGCCTTTAATCCCAGCACTCAGGAGGTGGAGGCAGGCAGATCTCTGAGTTCCAGGCCAGCCTGGTCTACAAATCAAGCCAAGACTGCACAGTGAGAGCCTGTTTAGAAAACAATGGAAAAAAAGAATTGTATGCTACAACATTAATATTGGTTTACTATAACTACACACTTGGGGGAGGGGGTTAGGAAGTCTTTGAGTTTTCAAACTTTTCTCACATTGTTAAAGAAATCAAAACCCAGCAACACAGCATTCCGTTCTGGAGAAACATGAAGACTCTTACTGCAAAATGGTTCGATCTTCAGGAGAGAAATAAGATCGTATGTCAGAGCTCCTGTACGCATATGTGTTTGTGTATATGTTGCACTAGAGAACTGATCGTGCATGCTCTGCGTGTTCTGTAAGCAGACTGCATACTGTGTGGGAATCCTGAGTATACATACATGTCTATTTTGTGCCTATGGGAATGGTTGTGCTGTGGGGTACACTGTGTGTGCTGGGTGTGGGGAGACTGTGTGTGTGCACTGTGGGGGGGGGGCTTGGTATGAGTGCAGAAACTGATTGTATATGTGTGGACTCTGTGTGTGTGTGTGTGGACTCTGTGTGTGTGTGTGTGTGTGTGGACTGTGTGTGTGTATGAGTGTGTGTGTGGACTCTGGGGGGGGCTTGGTATGAGTGTAGAAACTGATCGTGTATGTGTGAACTGTCTGTGTGTGTGGACTGTCTGTGCATGTGTATGCGTGTGTGTGTGAGTGTGTGTGGACTGTGTGTGTGTACTATGTATGTGTGTGTGACTGTGTGTGTGACTGTGTGTGTATATTCTGTGTGTGTGAGTGTATGTGTACTCTGTGTGTGTGTGTACTGTCTCTCTCTGTGTGGACTGTGTGTGTGTGTGTGTGTACATGTGAACTCTGTGTGTACTCTGTGTGTGTGTGAATGTATGTGGGCTGTGTGTGTGTGAATGTGTGTAGACTGTGTGTGTATGTGTGTGTGTGAATGTGTGTGTACTCTCTCTTTGTGTGTGTGAATGTGTGTGTGTACTCTGTGTGTGTGTTTGTGTGGACTGTGTGTGTATGTGTGTGTGTACTCTGTGTGTGTGTATGTGTGTAGACTGTGTGTGTATGTGTGTGTGTACTCTGTGTGTGTGTGTGTGTGTGTATGTATGTGTGTGGACTGTGTGTGAGAGTGTATGTGGACTGTGGGTGGCCTGCTCAGCATTTTGGTGGATGTTTCATTCCCACCCCTTTTACTACGACCCTGGTCAGACCACTTTTATGCCTGTGACAGCTTCATGAAGCACAAAACACGGAGCGGTACATGGCATGAAATTGGCAACAAAGCCCAGCAAAAGGAGGAACAATTCTCTGGCAGGATGTGCTCACAATATGGCTGATTGGATCTGGAAGCAGATGCCAGCAGTGGGTATTGTCCTGGTGACTGAAAAGACATGACCCCCGAGAAACCCAAGACAAGGAGGCTCTCCTCCCGAACCAAGGGGGAGGGGAGAAGAGGTGAAAGCAATGAATAAAGTCAGGCAGGGAGAACCGGGGAGAAAAGAAAATGCTAAAGAGGATTCTTTATGAGGGAAAGGGGGCAGTTCCGTAGGCAATGCGCTCGCTCTCCAGCTAGCTGAACACTTTCTCAGACAATGGCTTTTAACAGATGGGAGAGCCCGAGAAAGAGGCCAACTTTTGCGTAAAGGAGAATCCCTGTTTGTTTAGTCTGCTGCTTGGGCAGGTGTCTGCAGAAAGTGATCTAGCAGGTTAAAGCCTTCCAAGACAGTTTCACACAGGGCAGCCAAGACAGCAGAGGCAACTGGTTTGACTGGGGAGCACTGGGGCTGAGTCTCTGTGGGGCTTGTAAGAGGAAAGAAGCTGCTTCAGTATCACCTCAAAGTGCCTGCTCCTCCCCCTCCCTTCTGCTCCCTCCATCTCTCTCTGGCCCAGCATCCAAACTGTTGAAGAGCTGTCCATCAAGTGAATGACGGCCAGGCGATGGGCATGGACTGCAGACTCTGCTCTCAAACCACACTTCATGCTTCAAACCCTTTAAAACACACCAGGCCCGAACGGGAAATGTGGTTTCATCAAATGAGCTCTCTGACATTAGTCATGTCCTAGAAAGGGCACTGGGTCGTTCACGTTTAGAATGTGCTGGACATCTCATCTCTGCCTTGAAAAGGTTTTGTTTTGGCACCTAGTGGTATCCAGTGTGGTGTTGCCAAGGAGGTAAATTGGAGCTCCGATGGGGGAGTGTCTGGGCTCACCCTTCCTGAATGAATGTCTAATGCTCTTTCAGGGATACTCTTGAAGCTGAGTGGGTTCACACATTTCTCTAGGTAAGATAGTACCTACAGGAGAAAAACACATGGTCTGCTCTGCTAAGGGGATTGTAGAACTTAGGTGAAATAGCAGAGGAAGAGTCAGGACAGCAAAGGGGAGGAAGCTGCAGTTGCTTGTTTATAGCAGACAGTGCAGCAGTACACGTCCAAGGACCTGGGCTGGGTGTATGGTGGGGAGTTTATATTCCTTTATCCAAAAGATGCATGCTGTGTTGCCTAGGAGACTAACCCTCCACAAATCTACTCAGTACTACTACTAAATGTGCCTTATATGGTACTGAGGCTCGAACCCAGAGACATGTGCATCTGTGAGGCAAACACTCTCTTACTGAGCTGCATCCCCAGCCCTTCCTCTCCATCTTTAACCACTTTATTCTTAGCTTAACAAAGGGCCTGCCATGCGGGCCAGCGCTTGTTTCTGCAAAGTTGCTGCAAGGCTGAAGCTTAACACTCAGGGGCTCTGGTCTCAGGATTCCAGAAGGCAGGGCGGAGCCAGTGAGTCAAGGGCCATTCATGAGACAAAAGCCACTTTGAAAGGACTGGAGAGAACAGTCACGGATTAGGAGCCAATAAAGGAAATCACCAGCCTCTCGTTACATACTAATATCAGGGTCGAACGCTTTGTTTCTCATCAATCTGCTGAGATATAGCCAATCTCATACAACTTTAAAAAAGCATTAGTTTCTATTGCCTAAACTTTTCAAATTTCCATTTAAGAGCTTTTAAATATATTCAGTGTTTTTGACATGAAAATGAAGTGTCTGGGTGTCCTTATTCTGAAAGCCCCTTAGTCAACACCTCCCATGTGTAAAACCTCAGGCTAGAAGCCTCGCAAGAGAGAGCCTTGCTCTGGAGGCTCTCTGAGTCTGCCTTGGGAAGTATGTTGTTCTTTTCCTTCATCCTTGGCTTTGGCTCAGCTCAGCCGTCACAAAGGACAGAAGGATGGAGTCTGAAGATCCACACCAAGAACAGTACCAGGCATTTTATAGCTGGATTTCGTGCAACTCCAAACATCAACTTTGATTAAGAAGAATAACAGCAACAGTCACAATGTCAAAACTATGGTGGTGGAGACAGAACATTATCAAAATGCTGCACTAACAATCATTTCCTTTTGAAGGCCAGGTGCTGGGGCTGGGGGATGGCTCAGGTGGGGAAGTGCATGCTTTGCAAGCTCAAGTCTCTGAGCTGAACGCACATTTAAAGAAGACAGTAGATGTGGTGGTGTGTGCTTGTATTTATTCCTAACCAGAGGGGGCTAGGGGTGTGTGACTTGGGAAACAGACAGGATCTCTGGGGCTCCCTGGTCAGCTAGCCTTGTTGAAAAAGAAGAATGAAATTAGAGAATGTCTTCTGAACTTCATGCCTACACAGAGACAGACAGACAGACAGACACACATACAGACAGACAGACACACACAGACATATACACACATACACACACAGACAGACACCCAGGCACACACACACAGAGATACACACACAGACATACACACAGTCAAATGCACAGACATATATACATACACACATAGACACACACAGAGACACACACACACACATAGGTAAACACAGACAAACAAATTTTTACACACATATATACACACACACATATACACACAGATGTTCACACATACACAGACATACACACATACAAAGACACATATATAGACATTCACACACAGACACATTCACATGCATACACACAGACACAAGTTCTAATGTCTTCTCTGTTGCTATGATACAAACTCAGCACCACTTCCTGCTCACTCTCTGCCTTCTGACTGTGGATCCCACCAGCAGGCAACCCTGTCCCTGCGGCTATGGCTTCTGTACTTATTACCTCGACTTTCTCATCATTATGGAATGTATCTCTTTGAACTGTGAGCCAGCATAAGCCTTATGACAACATGAGAAAAGCAACTAACACGGTATGTAAAAATTACAGGGATCATTTTAATTAAGAAACACACTTTAGGACAGCCAGCAAAGAAATGCAAGGTGGCCACACCTTTATGTATCTAGTCCAATGTAAGGACCCACTATGGGACTGATAACCTTATTCCCTGGTTCCAGGCACTCATATGAATATGATTCCTCGTGAATGGAACAATTCTCCTAGATTTCTGCAGGGCAAACAATGGAATTCCCTACTCTGTTAGGTGTGTGGTTTGTCTTACAATTCTTAGCTACCACAAAGATCAAGGAACTGACAAACTAGTGCCCCTTAAACTAAGTATCAACTATAAAATAAAGCAAAACAAAACCAAAAAGTTTACGTTACGTCTGCATTTCCCAACTAAAAACTAGAAAGAGTCAATTTTGAGCATCCAATGTTGATCCACCTTGAGAAAAATCTTGAGTTTCTCCATTCTCCATTCTGTTCTGCAGTACAGAGGAGATGGGCACAGGTGTCCCTCTTGGTGTTGCACAAACTCTGCATTTGCTATTGGTGGACTGAGTGAAGAAATGTGTGTCTATTCTCCATCCACTAGACTTTAACTGTTACTATCTCTCAGAAACTATTGGCTTGAGTTCATTTTTCTTCATCTTTCAGTACTAGGTGGTGCACATGTTAAACGAGTGATCAACCTTGAGTGGATGTAGATAGAAGATTGCCCATGCTGTATTGGTGGTAAAGTTACTGGCAGCACACTGAACTTTTTACTCATAGAAAATGGCCTGTTCCTCTCAGTTTTTGTAATGGCATTTCCCATCATACATATTTTTATTGGCAGACACAGGGCTTGATCACATACAGCTCTTTATGCTGGGCTGCTTGTTCATTCTGCACATACTGTATATCTAAATTATAGTGGTAGGGACTGTGGTAAGGGTTTGAAATAAAATGTTATCTTTTGCTTTGTCCACCATATTCACAGAAGGCAGCCATTAAACAAGTGATCCCTGAAGGGCTTGGGACAAGAGTGCCAACAGCCACGGAGCAAATCTTCAGAGATTGGAAAGTTATCATTTATGCTGTGTCTTGACTCAGGTCATGTTCAGAGCCCCTGAAGCTCAGGTCTTGGGATTCATCACTGTAATCTCCAGGCTACAGTCAGTTCACTTGGTTCAGTCTGCCATCTGTACTCCCAAAGAGCAAAAGTTGTAAGTGGGACAGGACAGAAAATGAAATGGCCCAAGAGTCCTGGGTGACAGAATTCACCCAAAGGTCAGATTTTCTGAGGATCAAGACTGGAGAGATGGCTCAGTGGTTTAAAGCACTGACTGCTCTTCCTGAGGTTCTGAGTTCAATTCCCAGCAACCACATGGTGGCTCAGAACCATATGTAATGGGGTCCGATGCCCTCTTCTGGTGTGTCTGAAGACAGCTACAGTGTACTCACATAAAATAAAATAAAATAAAATAAAATAAAATAAAATAAAATAAAATAAAATAAAATAAAATAATAAAATAAAAGACTGGGAAGTCATCTCTCGTGTCTCACTTCCTTACTTTCATTTTCACAAAGTTCTGATAAGATACATCTCCATCACAGATGATGCATGTCATGGAGTACTCGTCATCTGCAAAACCCTGTGGGGTTTCAGGGCCATTTCACAGAGAAGTAGCCCCTACTCTGCTTCCAGGGCAGAGGCTATTTGCTCCCTAGCCATGACAAACCCTCCCTGCCTCAGCCCTCTATCCCTTGCCCCGTGTGCTGGCTACTCTTATGTCAACCACTAGCTAGAGTCATCTAAGAGGGGGAAACCTCAATTGAAAAATGTCTCCACGAGATTGGGCTGTAGAAAAACCTACAGGGCATTTTCTTAATTAGTGACTGGTGTGGGAGGGTCCGCTATTGTGGTGGTGCCATCCCTGGCCTGGTGGTTCTGGGTTCTATAAGAGAGCAGAGGGAGTAAGCCAGAAAGCAGCACCCCTCCATGGCCTCTGAATCAGCTTCTGCCCTGGTTGAGTTTTTTTTCTGATTACCTTCAGTGAGGAACAGTGATGTGAAATATACCTTCCCATGATCCCTTCTTTTCTTCTTCCTTTCTTCCTTCCTTCCTTCTTCCTTCCTTCCTTCCTTCCTTCCTTCCTTCCTTCCTTTCTTTCTTTGTTTTTTTGAGACAGGGTTTCTCTTATGTAGCCTTGGCTGTCCTGGAGCCTTGGCTTACTTTGTAGACCAGGTTGGCCTCGAACTCACAGGTATCCATCAGTCTCTGCCTTCAAAGTTCTAGGACTAAAGGTGTGAGCCACCACTTCCCGACCCCAAGATGCTTTTGGTGATGGTGTTTCATCATACCATTAGAAATCATGACAAAGACACCTACGTAGTTTAGGACAGAGCCTGGAAAAAATTAAATGCTTAAGTATTTTGAAGTCTGTAATATGTGTGGTTCTTTAAGGATTTATTTTATTATTTTATGTGTATGCGTAGTTTGGTCTGTGTGTATGTATGTGTATCATGTGTGTCCCCAGTGCCCATGAGGTCTGAAGAAGGCATCAGATCTTGTGGGACCGGAGTTACAGACAGTTGGAAGCTCCCATATGGGTGATGAGAATTGAACCAGGGTCTTCTGTAAGAGCAACAAGTGCTATTAATCACTAAGCCAACACTTCAACCCCATATGTGGTTCTCAAAAGCCAAGGGCACTGGTGAGACTTCCTCTTACTTGAGTTTAGTTGGGTGTTGGGAGCCGCCTGAGCACCCACATCCGCCATTACAAGATGGCGCCTACATTCGGCCGAGGACAAGTTGTAAACAGGCTAGTGCGCATGCACCTGGTAATTTTCCACTTCAGAGTCTCAGCCCCTCTCGTGGCGGCATCTGGCCTGGTGTGCGGGAGCCAATGGGGAAGCTCTATGTCCCAGGCAAGCGCTGTGACCCATATAAAGGGCGAGTATTCTATTGTTCTGAGTCTCCACTCGTGGCAAGCTTATGCTCTCCCTCTCAAGATGCATTGAAGCTTTACTGC